>JANHFX010017056.1:0-33891 GCA_027560015.1 Chloroceryle amazona
TCGGATACGTGGCCATTTTTATGATCTTGCCAGGACAAAACAAAGATAACACTAAATCAGGTGCACAAATAGGCACTGGGGTTGGTGTGTGGTCTTAGGAGAGATGGGGCAGAACCCCCTTGCTTTCTACCGCTCCTCACCACAGTGGGAGGCTGGGTGAAGCTGGGTTCTGCCTTCCCTCCCCTGGTAGAAGCCGCACAGCACCTGCACCCCTTCATTGGCTGGCAGAACCTGTGAAGAGGTTTAAAGGTGACCCCAAAGGGTGACATTAAGACGCAAATGAGGTCAGATGCCACGTGCCCAGACAAACTTTTATTGGAGAAACTCAACGAAGTCCCTAGAGTGGATAGGACAGGGAAGAAAACAGAGATGGAAAAGAAAGGAGAAAGCAGAAATGCACAGGACAGCAAGGGATAGGACAGTTACCACCACGGTCCAGCGATGTTGTCAGTGGGGAAGTGCTTCTCATCTTCTCTGCACCCATAGCGTCTCAAATTTTTATACAGTTCTTGCCCGCTGCACCCCCACTTTCCTCCCTGTACAGGTCAGAAACTCCTTCCACCTTCTCCGTGCTCCTCTGAGATAGGAGGGGGGATATGGTGCTGGGGCTCTGTCCTGCCGGTAGTATCCAAAGAGGAGGCTGAGACACCTGGCACCCCAGGATTAATTTACTGCAGGGAGGTTCGGTCCAAGGAGGAGGTTTGAGACTGGCACTCTTTATCTTTTCCTGCTAAGTCGGTGGTTTTCAAGGCCTGGATATCTCTGGACAATCTGCTCCCAGCATCAGCTGTAGAACTCCTCTGTTTCCAATCTCAGCATGTCCCCCCAGTTGGGGTCGGGGCTTGGGGAGTAAAACAGTTTGGTGGGTTGCTGAGACATCTCTTTAGTCCATCCACAAATTTTGTTTAACTCTTAGATGTCTCAAGACAGACAACAGATATCCTGAGTGCCTAAGTACAACACTTATCTCTTGGATTGTTTGAGACGAGCACTAGGCATCCTGAATGCCACATATGGGTTTCTGCGAGGATTACAGTTTCACTTGTCACTAAGTTTCTAAGTACCATTCACTTAAATTCCATTTCGCATAGCACAGTCAAAGTTTTCATTGTGACAAGGCAAGTGTATGATATTGTAAAAATAACTGTTTTCAATGAGAAATTAACTGAAACAACCCCTTTCTCATGAAAGTTTGTTATTTTGCTAAATTACCATTTTCAACTACAAAAATATCTAACAATACAGAGATGCCTTGTTTTCTCTGAAATTAACCTTTGCACTCTGTGCTAATAGATCTCTAAAACAAATAAAACAACCTACCTTTTTACCAAATGGCAATATTTCCCACATTCTAAGGTTCCAGGACAATGCTGCCTTATAAAACTTTCAGATGTCTAACATGCGTAAGATAAAGACAGGATAACTCTGTAACAGTTTAGAGATATAGCTCACATGTTAATAGATAATTTTCTAAATTCTCCTCACAGCCCTGTCTCTTGTGATCTGTTCATTATCTCCTTTGTCTGCTGTCTACCCTAATTTGTTTTGCGGAAAATTAAATATGTCTGGGTAGAGAAGAATGCCTCATGGGGCAACTAAACAGTGCTGCCATTTTGCCTATGACTAATAAGAAATAAAAACCTCCAAATCTCTATTCTCTTACCATCACACTGACAAAAATTTGTCTTCCCTGTTTCTCTTCACTGCTGTTCGTTGCTTTCCACACTCAGAATACCTATCTTTTGCCAGTGCAAAAAAAAATTCCTTCACAGGCACGTCAAATGTGCTTTGGTCAAACTTTTTGAGCACATTAGAAAAGAGGAAGAAAAGGTAATTTCTCAAGCTGTTAAAAATATCGACATTTTCCATTCTCTTCATTTACCTTCCATTCACCATTACCTCAGAACATTGCACCAAAACATCCTGATATACAAGCCAGAACATGCAGCCACACTTCACACTAACTAATGGAGATGTACAGATGTTATGTACATAACTGCCAGGTCTTTGCTTACTATACACTCTGACAATTTCATCTAAAGGGTCAAGTCAAGAGTTGCCTAAGAATTATCTAACAAAGAGGAATAAATACCAGGGGCAGGCTTCAAGCATCCCAGGAAATATTTCCAGACTTCCACACAAAATGATTGTGACAGAAACGGGTTTTGATCAGAAAATTCAGTATATGTAATTTGAATGAAATCCACATTATTTACCCTGGAAATTTGGAAGGAGGAGGGAAAAGAAGCTTTGGGAGAGAGGAAAAAGAAGTTAAGGAAGCTTCAGACCCCCAGCAGCACACACACTATAGAGGCATGCAATATAGCTATGATCATGCAACAACGTTTAACTTCTTTGAGTTGAAACAATGATAAATATTAACAATGCACAGAGCAGTGTTTTGTAGATGTATGTTTAGTAGCATGACTAAGTAAAGTCAAGCAGTGCTTGGAAAGCTAATGGCATTTGTGCCCATGTTTTGCCGGCCTGAGTGCTCTAGACTCCACTCCAGCATAGCTACTTTTCAGTGTAATTCATGCACTACAATTTTTTGGTTTTCTGAAATAATGAGGTTGCCTTTGTCAGAAGGATGGGGTAGGATTGTAATCTGCTGCATGATCAGCAGAGTAACAATGACTCAGCACCTGACTCTTGTTTACCTCTCTTGCCCTTTCTCTTAAGATATCAAAGATGAGTAAAGACTCCTTTTTATTCTCTTTGGAGTTAAAATAAATAATTATAATGAAAGATCAATGTGTTTTACAAAATAAAAGGAATAATGACTATTGAGCTCATAGATAATCTTGTGTGGCTGATTTCCTCCTTGCAGGCATATTTCATTAATTGAATTTCTAAAAGTTAGCTTAATGTAAGATTGGATCAACACGTAATGTATCATCCCTTAGCTCTATTAAAAAGAAAAAAAAAAAACAAACAAACACCAAACCATTAAATTTACCATTTAAAATAATAAACTAAGTATTAGTAAGATGTCTTCATGGCTGTTTCTTGTACCAACCAGTTGAATCACCATTTCTTTTTCATTTGATAGCACTAAGTTTTATTACTAAAACCAAAATGAACTTTCTTTCATGCCAGAGAAACAGACAATTCTCTAATGTTAAATTATTATTACCCATTTGGGAAGCTGATCCAAGTCCAAAAACCTGTGGGGTTTTATAACAACTACGTTCCTAATCTCTTTCAACATTTTTGCATGTGCTAAATCCATATACTGTAAACAGTTAAAGTGTCATTGGTCAAACTATGCCAAATAAAGGAAAAAGTGTGCAAGTCCTTGTAGGGTGAGGTCCTAAAACACCTGAGCAGTATGTTTATTTTCTGTAGTTCTGCTAGGTTTTCTATTCCTCCAATTACACATAGACTTGAAGCTTTGAAGCTTCTACCAAAAATAAAGGTAGAACACTGAAAAAAAAGAAAAAAAAAAAGAAAAAAGAAAAAAAAAAGTCTACATTTTATCCAACAGCTTGAGTTTTTACTCAAATAATGCAATTATTGCCCAGTTACCAACATATTGCAAGAAAGGAGTCATCAGACTTTCATCAACAAGGTACTAATTCTTCTGGCTAGAGAAGGATAAAAAGCAACAAAATATTTTACTTACAACAGAGTTAAGCACAAAGCAAGTCATTTCTGAGGCAAGGGACTTTCTACGAGGGCTTGTGGTGACAGGATAGAGGTCAATAGCTTCAAACTGGAAGAGGGAAGATTTAGGTTAGAAATTAGGAAGAAGATCTTCACAGTGAGGGAGGTAAGATGCTGGAACAAGTTGCCCAGAGAAGCTGTGGATGCTCCATCACTGTGTGTGTTCAAGGCCAGGTTGCATAGGGCCTTGAGCAACCTGCTCTAGTGGGAGGTGTCCCTGCCCATGGCAGGTGGGTTGGAACCAGATGATCTTTAAGGTCCATTACAATCCAAACTATTCTGTGATTCTTTAAGGTGAGTCAGCATGCATCAGCAAGTCTGCACTAAGCTCACTGATCCTAAAGCTGTGTTTGCAGCAATGCTTGAGATAATTGTTTTGAAAGGTAGTTGAATTATGTATACCAAGATTCAATCATAATGGCCTTTTAAGGTAGAAAAAGAAACATAACAAAATTGTTGCTGTGAACTTAGTAAGTGGAATATGGCTATAATTCACTTTCTGTGCATCTACTCGAGTGTCCCTGGAAAATACAGTGTGATGTAATGTAACAGTGAAGAACAACTTCCAAGAGACTTGTAAGATTCAAACCAAAAATTTTTATTCCAACAAAGCTCCATCCTAACAAAAAGGTGTCAGGAAGGACAAAGAAAATGTATCTAATAGTAAGCAAACCATTAAAGGCTCGACCAAAGAAAATAACAGACAGAAAGATCAAAAGTTATGGTTGCCATCTGTATGGCTATAGTTACCAGTTAGATACCATGAAATAGGTACCATTAGGTAGCTGTTAGACATATATGAAAAAATTCTGTATGTTTTACAAAAAAGAAAAAAAAAAGTGTCTTCAAACTGTCTGGAGCAGTCATATTATTTCTGCATGAGACCTAGTGCAACGTGTGATAAACTCCACAAATTGGAAGAGACTTGACTTTACTCCAACAACTATTTGAATATCACAGAATACATAGACCCATGCACGATGTGGGATAACCCAGAAATATTCACTATGCAGGAAGGAATATGACTTGAAAATAGCACACTGGGATGAGTAAGAATATAAACATTAATAAAGCTGATGCTTTGCACCAGCTTAATGCTTTGTCTGACTAGGTATTTCATCAGTCATTGGGTTTGTAAGATGCTAAAAATTTCAAGTTGAGTTTATGCATACTTGTGCAAGATTACAGACTAGATAGTTGTGAACTACACAGTTTAAGACAACTGAGCAAGAGCTGTGCACTCTGCTCTCTGCCAAAACCATGAGAGTGAAGAGAACCTCTACAGAGTATGGGAAAAAAGATTTCTGAAGACTTTCAGAATGTAGTGTACAGTCCTCAAGATGTTCCCAGGCCAACAGGCCTCACCACGGATAACTTGTGGTCCTACTACAGGACACTTGGATACATGCTTTACCTGCTAGTCTGAGTGTCCTGCAGTGTATGACAGCTCCAGACATGCCCAAAGTTTGATGGATGGTGGGGATGTGTTCATTTATTTATAGATATTATGTGAAGATATTTTTTTTCCCAGTAAGCTCTGTACACCTCTATCAATTCCAAGAAAACGTTGGATGCCAAGTCACCACAGGGTATGTGTCAGCATTTGTTAAACACGCTCTGTACACTCTTATTAATTTTACATTGCTGTGGTTTCACTGTTGGGGAAATGCAAATGGCAGCACATGGCACTGCCCTATGGGGAAACAAGGGAAACAGTGCATATTTTAATAATGTAGGGTTCATTTTTCCTGCCTTCATAGGCTTCTTTGCATTTTTTGCTGTATGGATAATTTCAGTGCCACAACTTACCTGCCTACAGCATTCTTTCTCTACAGGCAGGATTTATTACACATGACTTATAAATCTCTGAATTTTGAAAAGAATTAAAGATGGGCTTTCATGGCAGGAGGATACTTTCAATAAAAATAAAACCCCTTAATATTTAAAGAAAACAACAAAATCTTTCTTCCCTACATATCAGTCCATGGAGTTTGGAGGAAGGCTTACACAGCATTTCAGTTCTAAAACTTCTCTACTTTCAGTTCAAAAGCCTTATTATAGGGCTTGAGAAGCAGAATTAGACTGGTATTGGGTGAACCTCCTACTTGATTTGGAAAGATAAAAGGAGCATGACTCTCACAGGCAACTGTTTCTACTGTAATGTGGGAAGTAGTTGTAGCTGAGGAGTTGTGCAGCAAATTGATGTTCCCAGGGACTAAAAGCAATCAGGGCTGGTGAAGCACGAGGTTAATGTGATTGCAGGGAAACATCAAGAAACAATTAGGTAAACATGCTGCTCCGACAGAGCACATTTCTAGCAATATTAGTTTGTTACAGCCATCGTCTTCCTCTCCATTTTTCTGCCCATTTCTACAGTATCTGCTTAGGATTCCTTTACTAGCAAAAAAACCTGAGTATGGAAACTCCATCATTTGCAGAGCCCCATAACTATTGAATGTTGCCTTAAAAAATACCTGTGATAGCTTGACTTCCACTTTATCTGTTGGTCTCAAGACTAGCAGCTTGGAACCATTTATTTAGAGTGAAGAAGTGTATGCATCTGCCGTACTGGCCATGCGTAAGTGTTCATGTATGTCTTACTGCCTGATATCAGCCAAAAACAATGGAAGATGAGAAACGTGTTCTGTATAAAGAAATTGACCATATCAGTACAGGGACAAAGAAAGAAACAAGTAAAAGAGGAAGAAATCACAGACAAATTGATTCTGGGCTGATATGGCCTCTCTCAGAGGATGAAGATGTGTACTGAGACTGCCCCATGACCTGTCAGGATATGCAGTTAACTGGGCAGAGGCTCAACAGGATCTGACCAAAGGAAAGGCACACTTTATGGATGATAACCCCTTCTTTAGATTGCTTAAAGTATCCTTTTCTTCTACTATACGCCCAGACTATTGAAATTAGTCTGTCTTGCAGCACAGAGGCCCTAATTTCTTAGTTTCTAGTTTCAAGCTGTTAATCAGCAGCAAGCTTCTTTCCCAGTATCCTGTAGTTTTCAGAGGGTGTCATCAGTTCTGTGGAGTTTTTAATAACGTTCTGTTTTTCTTCTTGTAAGTTTTCAGCTTGTTATATACAGTCTATCTATCACTCCCAGATGTGAACAAAACTCGGGTAGATGCACATAACATGAAGGACTGTGCTATTCAATTCACTGCGGAAAAAAAAAAACAGCAAGAGGCCAGAAAGTATCAATAATCTTTTCAGAGCATGATGTGGGTGAACAGAGAAGCTTAACTAAAAAAACTGCATTTCTATATGCAGTCCTATCTTAAAAAAAAGAAAACAAAAAATGTCCCTAAACCAGGCAGTCAAACAAAATAAAGAATACATGATTTATGATATCTAAGAGAAGCTGGTGCCATAGATGTCGCTTCTGGAATAATTGAAAAGATAGCATATATTATATCAACAAGAATAAAAGAGAAGTTAAATATATTTTATATATTTCCAACCTTCCAGGCAAAAGTAATGCACAGTGTTGGATACATGGCTTTTGCCACAAATACAGCATTGATGGGTTTTGCCATTCCATCTCTCCTGTTAAAGAAGTATGTTGAATAGAGGGAAGAAACTATGTTCAGACATTTCCCTCTCCTCAGAGCAGGAAGTTCACCAGCGCTCCCCAGGTATTTCTGCTGGAAGATAGACCTGACTATTACTTAAGGTACACTGATAAATCCCATACATTTTGCTCTAAAGACCTGGCCTGTACCTCTTTCCCACTGCACTGAATGCTGGAATTAGATACCAAAGCTGTGAGAAAATATGAAGACAGCTTTCTGTTTCACTTTGCTGACAAAATGGCACAGTTCACTGTTTTGCATGCAGGAATCACAGAATCGTGGAATTGTTTAGGTGGAAACAATTTGAGACCAACCATAAACCTCATGCTGCCAAAGGAGGACAGTTTCTGAACTCCATTGCATGTCCCTTGAGGATCTGCTCAATCTTCACCATACTCTGAGGATGCTTTGCAAATAATTTAGAGATAATGCAAGCTAATTGTGTTGGTATCTGGATAATAGAAAGGACTATGTTCTGGATTTTGCTTATTGCTACAATGGACTTTAATAGATCACACCTGATTAAAAAAAAAAAAAAAAAGCAGCAACCTAAGTTTTGTTATCAGTTCTGTAGCATGTCTTATTTATATAGCAGAATATATTTAGAAAACTAACATCTGGGAAAGTATGCATGTGCATCAGTGGCCAATCTGTTTATACATGACTCAGAGACTCCGTCTAGTGTCTGCATCCAGAAGAGTTACGTAGATGCAGAACAATCCATGGCAAATTGAGAGAATAAAAGAAGTTGCAAAAAGCCTAGAAGTTCCTGGGGTTTGGGAACTAACACTGGAGCATATATCAGTTAATCTGCAATGGGAAACATCTGCCACTATGTCGGTAGGAAAAGTCATTGCTATGCCTACCTGGCCTAATAAATCCTGAAATAATTTCTATTCAGTGGAACACTCTTAGTACCCTTTACATCAACAAAGTGTATTTAAGTGTCTTCAGCAAAGGAGGGTCTTAAGTTTGGACACACCCCCCTCCTGATTTTGCTGTGGGCATCAAAGTTGGTGGCACCATCAGGACTTTCACAAGTGCAAAGAAAAATGTAAGCCATGCTTTTGTCTTCTGGATCATAGAATCATGGAATGTTTTGGATTGGAAGGCACCTTTAAAGCTCATCCAGTCAACCCCTTTTCAGGAAACAGGACATTTGCAACTAGATCAGGTTGCTCAGAGCCCCTTCCAACCTGACCTGGAATGTTTCCAGGGATGGTGCATTGACCACCTCTCTGGGCAACCTGTGACAGTGACTCATCTCCCTTCTTTTAGTTTAAAACCACTACCCCTTGTCCTGTCACAATAAACCCTGATAAAAAGTCTATCCCCATCTTTCTGACAGGCCCCTTTAACTACTGAAAGGCTGCAATGATCTCCCCAGAGTCTTCTCTTCTTGAGGCTGAACAAACCCAACTCTCTCAGCCTGGCCACCCAGCAGAGGGGTTCCAGCCCTCCCAGCGTTGCTGGGGCTCCTCTGGCTCCACTCCAACAGGTCTCTGTCTCTGCTGTTCTGAGGACTCCAGAGATGGATGAAATCCTCCAGGTAGGGTCTCTCCAGAGCAAAGCAGAGGGGCTGAATTGAACCTCCCTTGGCCTGCTGCCCACACTGTTTTGACGAAGAACAGGATGTGACTGGTTTCTGGCTATGAGCCCACACTGCAGGCTCATGTCCAGCTCTTCATCCACCAGCCCAGGCAGGAGAAAGCATGAGCACATACCTCTGGGTCTACTTGACTATACACTTCCAGTCAGCTCTGATGAAGGCAGTTAAGTTCTACAGAAGAGTTAAACATAACCCCAACTTCATTTACAACAGACTGGTCCCTAAATGCACTATTGTTTGGCGCACTGCTTATTTCAGCTCCCCTTAGAAATGCCTGGTTTTCCCCAAGCACTCTGTCACCCATGGGTACCAGACACCATCAGTTGCAGTTCAGAGCAAGAAATGGGGGAAAAAGAAAGATGGGAAAAAAATAAGAATAAAAATAGCTGACAGGTTACACTCTTTAATATCTGGAGATGGTACCTCACAGTCAAAATGCAATTAAGTTAGCCAGCTAGCAAAGCAAGTCCTTGGAGAAGGGACACTTTAACATTCCTTTTCTATAGAAAACACAAGGTCACCAAGTAGTTCAGCAGTAGTCAGAAGAACCAGATCCTCAGTCCTGAAGCTGAAAACTGTGACTGGAAGAGGTCTAGGACTAGCAGTCAAGGCAGGAAACTAATTCTGACCTAGAATTAATTATATCAGCAAGATCCATCTCAAAGGCAAAGGCCTTTGAAGAGAAGCATGTCAGAGAGGAAGAGCTTGGACACAGGTGGTTTAGTACTATTTTAAAAAAAAACACCTTTTTTTAACACTTGGGGAAGGAATGCAGACAACTAAAAAGAAGAAAAGAAAAAAGATAACTTTGCTACAGACTTCAATGAGGCCAATATTTTATTTTAAAATCTTCTATCCTGGGGATGTAGATATTTAATTTTCTGCTGTATCTCCTGATGGGCTAGATATGTAGCATATATTTAAGAAAACAAAACAAAACAAAACTAAACAGCTTTTTGTCAAATGTACATATTGTCCCATTTTTTAAATTCTTAAAAAACTAAAAAACAAAACAAAAGAAAACAAATAAAAAAACCACCAGAGGTCTTTTATATTTTTAAATTATAAAGTAGACATTAGTTTCAGCATAATACTGTAATGTTTCCTAAAATACCTTAAAAAGAGTACTGAGTTTGAATATTGCTTTAATAAATCTATACCCAAAATAATAAATATTAATAGCTCTTATTTTAATAGGCTTTGGATAAAGGTATAGGATACTAATATTAAAATAATAGAATAGTACAAAATTATCATGCAAATCCTGCTGTCTTAAAATATGTGGCCCAGGATTTTCAGGATAAAAAACTACAGTGCATGGAAGTTATTTGTGTTATTTTTTCACCATATTTTTACCTCTAATTTTGATGATTTTCATTATAAAGATGTGGGGCTTGAAATGTCATGAGTCACTGAAGTAAAACAGTCTACTAGAGCTGCCATCCCCTACCCAGAAAGTCATTAGAAAGCGATGAACACCAACCATGCCAGTGTATTTATGACTCTTCCTCAGGTATTGGAACTACTGTATTGGACTGAGTTGTGAATTTTCCTTTCTCACTCACATCAGCACTTAGGGGATTATGTAACTTAGAGTCTCATAAATTTTGAAGACATTTTGCTATTGCAGAGACCATATAAAATTGTTGAATATTTGAAAGATGTAAAATTTCATAAAGAGAGAATAAAGGGTAAAAATTCTTCAAAAAAGAAAGATACTGAAACTCCTTTTACTACCACAATAAACAGTAAAAAGCTTCTCTTTTGCCAGTTTTAGAATCTTAACTACTGAAGGAAAAAAAAATTAACATTTATTTGGATATTTTCAACCATTTTCATGCATATGCAAAATGTAATTGGTTTCCTGCTAGCCTGATCATAGTAATTTATCTTGTATACCAGGAAAATAAAAACAGCTCCTGGGCAGTTTAAATTGTCTAGCACTAAAGATTATATGGGAGCAAAAGTCTATTATCCACCAATGCTGCAGAAATTAATGCTTAAACAATGTTAGTATGTTTAAACATATAAATCATCTAAAATTTTGCCACTAGAAATACTTCATCATCATAAAAACCAAGTGGCCAATGACCCATTCAAGAACCAAAAAGTGAAAGCATAAATTATTTGGACAGAAAGGCTTCTTGAAGAAACTATATCATAATATCATTTCAATAATAATATCATAATAGTAACAACAATAATAATAACGATGATGTCTCTGTAATAATGTTGAATGTGTTATCACAAGTCAATGTTGAGTAGGTGTTACGTAATGCTGATTTAAGCTTCTCTTTAGAACAGCAATAGCTTCTCCCATACTTTTTTCTGGTGTGGGAAGCTGTGAATTTCCTACCTATACTGTGAAGCTTCTCTGGGCGTTAGTCCACAAAGTGTAATGTAATTGTTTACAGCAGCGTGAACATTTATTGTATTAACATGATGAAAGGTTAAAAATAAAATAACCTGTTGGATGACCCTACAGACATTGTCAGGGAGATCTGAGTAGGTGTACTCTTCTGAAATTCCACCAAATTTGGTGAGCTACAGCAAATTACACTTGTCTAGGACCAACACTGTCTATAGAAATGCAGATGAGAACAGACCACCCATTATAGACAAGTATCAAGAGGGAGTACGTAGGCACACAATTTCTTAGCAAGTTTCTAACTCATGAAAATGTTAGAGAAGAAGCAAGGAAGACTACTGGGGATTTGTCTCACATTAAAAGTACTGTGTGTCTATTGAGTGAGTTTCATAAAGATTCTGCCTTTTGACAACTAAAATAGCCAAGTCTTCAGCTGTCAAGAAATCTATCTGAAAGCAGTGACTCATTCACAGAAAATCTGGACGTTTTCATAATCACTGGGTAAACTAACACAAAAAATACACTTGACAGGTAATTTTTCTACACTGTGAATTTCATCAGTTTCTTTGGGACCTCTCTCAGAAAAACCTTTGAAACACAAACACATTATTTTCTCATTTTTCAGTTTCTTCTAGTACTGCAGTAGCACTTCATGCTTTTAGCTGGTTTTGTAAGGCTAAAACCTGATGCTGCTGCTAGATGAAGATAGATTATATTCTCTACCATAAGGAATGGAAGTTTTTGTGTTCTTTTTTCTCAGGGGAAAGGGGGGATAGTAAAATTTGAGGATCATTTCTTAAGGTTCAGATTTCTATGGAATTTACTGTATTGTTAAATGACAGATACTTACTGATGCCTTTATGTCTTTCCCTTTGTGTAGTCTAGGACAAACTTTGTTGTTTTGCTGTCTCCTTCACTTAACTTGGATTACATTGACATTGTCATAAACACATTTAACCCCAGCACCTGTTACTGGTGGATTTTAGTTCAATAGTTCACTAATAATTCCTCCAACACCCAGCAGGCACACATGAGGAAAATCATCAATGATTCTCCTTCAGTCTGTATCCAAAGACCCCCTGAACTTTTGCAGGATGAATATCTGCTAGTGTTTGACTGCAGCACACTCCTGGTTCCTTTTTTCCCTATTCTCACAATGCTCCAAGGTGACACATTTCAATGATGCCATCAACCCAGGCAGTATGAATGGAAGTTGGCATATCAGCATAGATAGCCTGGCACATGCCCATGCTTAATTCTGCTCGCCCCATACCTCCGTCCAGCAGCTGAGCACCTGAAATATTTAATCTTCAAACAGAAGAATTCTCTATTGTACAAGTTACCAGCGATGCTATTAAACAAATTATCTTTGGGTTTTATATAAAGCCTAATAGGATTCAGTGTTATCTGGAAAGAATATCCGCAGCATCTCAAACACTTAAATTATTAGCTCCACTATTTTAGCATCACAGCCCTCAGTTTACACTAAGGAGTCTGTCTTTATTAAACAGAGTAATTAAGCAATAACCAGCAGGAACAACACACACTTTTAATGGATATGGATAATGGATAGCTAACAAGAATGGATTATGTCACTTAGTTTTGTATAGAATGCATATCTCTGGGGAGGGCACTGAGGGGGATAGACATCTTAAGCTTGGGTATAGAATAAATCAATCTAAGCCAGATACAGAGATTAATCTTCACCCTTTCAAAAAGTGGGGAGAAAAATAGAAAATAAAAAAAGGAAAAGAAAAAGGAGCACCAAGTGTATTTTCTGGTAGTTTCATTGGACTTGGCTGGTCTGAAAGGTGTGCTTATTCATGGAGTAAATAACTTCCTTCAGAAACCACATAAATCTTAACTGTACATCCTTCACTGCCCTGGGAAAGAATAAATTTTAGTCCTAGTCTTCAGTTGTTTGTGTTCTATGTATTATATCTGCAGTATTCTTTCACCATAGCACTCTTAAAACTTTATTTTGTCCTTTAAGTACAAACATCTTCTGGTCATTTAAAATCTTATTAGGTATGACTAAGGCTGATGGTTTTTTATCTGCATTACAGAAAAATAACTGCTACAAATTTAAAACCTTCTAACAGTTCTTACATTTATTTCTTTAATTGAGGCTTACTGCTTTTATCCTTTTTTTCTATTTTTAAACAAGTAGAATATATATAATTTGAAAAAATCAGGCAAATTAATACAACTTAAATACAAATACAGATTAATACAAGTAACTTACCATATCTTTTTAATTACTCTCCAATTTCTAAATAATTTCCTAATTCTAAGTTCAATTAGTGTTGGGGAAAAAAAAATGAATAAATTTTCCTCTAATTAAAATACAATTTTCAGCTAAGTGAAAGTTTTGCACAGAATGGACCTACCTTGTATCATCAAAAATGAAATATACAGTTCCCTAAGGAGAAAAGCTAATGTAATTCATAGTCACAGGCAATTTTACAGCCAACAAATACCCAAAACTGTAAATTCCAGATTGCTGAATTAAGAAAAAAAGTACTTCAGTGCTCATAATTTTGTTTCTGATAGCCAGAATTTTCCACAGAAAAGAAGCCTTCCTGATTAGCTTTTAAATAGTTCAAAAATTTCTAACCAATACATAATTTTCCTCTGACTTTTTATGAATAAAAATCATATCCTTTATTAAAAAAAAAAGGAAAATCATATACTTGAAGTTTGGGATGGTGGAATGTATGGCAAAACAGAATACAACTCCTGGTGATTTCAGTAAATTCTTCCATCTTCAGCAAAACCACAGGAAAACTATCTATCCAGACCTAATCTACCATCTTCTGGGAAAAAAAAAAAACATCCACCAAGCAACAAAATTAATTAACTAACTAAATAAAACACCCTGCCTCTATTTGAAATAATTGTATACATGTGTGTGTTTCTTAGGTCTCTACAGCAGTTGACAGTAGGCAGTTTTCTCTGGAAATAATCTATGCTAACAGAGAAAGCATAAAATAGGCATAATTCTTTGGCAGATAAAACAATGGTCAGGCACAGAATCTGTTTTGCAATCCTTGCCTTGTAAAATACTTATATATTGGTACATTAAAAAAACCCCTGAAGAAATAAAGAGCCATCACTTGCAGCACTTTATCTTCTTTCCATTTCCTGGTACCAGTAGTTTGCAGATATTTATGTTCCATCTGCATGGAACTTCATTGCAAGGCTAATGTAACACTCCACTAATGACTACATCCTGGAATTAAAGCAACAGTAATGTCTTTCCATAAACCCCATCATACTATCACCTAGTAAAATATTACTAGTAGAGAAAGCAGCTACTACATCCCTTTTTTGGATATCTTGATTTTCCGTGAAACTCAAAGACATCGTGGTATGTAGCATAGTGACAAATGTCCTGACTACACATTTTATCTCCTCGCTGAGATGACTGGAGCATCCCTCTCACTTGCACCACTACGCCAGTAACGCTGCCTCTGCAAAATTACCTGATAATGTTATTTGAAGCCAAGCAGTCCCGCTATGTTCCCACCCAGGGACGCTCCTGATTAAAAGGACATGCCCTTCAACAAATAAATGCCACCAGTCCCAGGAGGAAGGAATCTGTTGAGATGCTAAATTTTGAAAAACTTACTCAGGAAGCACAAATGCATCTCAGTGTGGTGATTTCAATAGAATTCTGTTTAAATATGTCTGTCCTAGATTGAAAACAGAGGTTTTTGAAAGAGCGTAATCTTTTAAAGACGTTTATTTCTGAAGTATATGTCTCTTGGGCAATAGACTTACTTTTAATGAAGAATAAATCAGTTAAAAATTATACCAAATCATATGTCTGTAGATGGGCTATTCTCTAGCTTTAGTCAAAATATGACAAACACCCACATCAGTGTATCTGCTATATATCATCAGCCTACTGAGATTATGGTTTTTACTGTATTTTTAAATGGCTCTGATTGGATCAATATTTTGTGAAATTTAAAAACAGCTTATGTATACCTGGGGATTAGTTCTGGGGAAAGATTACAGCTGTGAGAACATACTTGACAGATATATATTCTTACAAATTTTATAGGTAAGAGCTATTTACTACCAAGTGTTCAGGAAATATCTAAGACAGAATTGTTCAGGCTGTGCTGTCCTCAGTAAAAGTCTTAAGCTTTACCTTCACATGCCAGCTGTTTTGGCAGAGAAACACATGTGCAATAACACACAAGATTAATGCTGGTATGGACAGCACAACACACCCCTGTGAAAGTGACTCAAGACTTTCTACTTTACACTTTATTTCAATGCATCTAATGTTATATTTAACATTACAGTAATAAAAGTACTACAATGAAGCTAGGAGTTCTTTATAAAGGAAGAATTCTTCATAAAGAAAATATCAAAGAAAAAAATCCACATCTTTCATAACACATACAAAAGTAACTGAATATTACAGTACTTGGATTCAGGACAGAAATAGACTATAGTCTGGGAGTTCTTCAGCCAGAAGGTTTAGGGATTGCACCATAACTCTCCAATTCTCAAGTTTCTCCATCATTGATTCAGAAGTAGCCTCAGAAATAGAATCTTGGAAAGGTGGACCCCAGAGGGGTTTGTATTATGGTGCACTCAGATAACACCAGGGAGATGGATACGGTCTAACAGAAGGGCTAATGGAAGAAACAGGTGACTGTGCATGTACTATGTGTGTGCATGTAAATTTATTTATGTGCATTCACAGGCGATGCTTTATTTACAATCCTTCAGCAGACACAGATCTTTTTGCATCCACCCTACATCCCTTCTCTGTGCATAAATCAAAGTGAGAGATGTTGATTATCAATTAACTTCTGCCAGATGGATAAAAGTATTTGTATCCAAATATGTAAGTGAACATCATCTGCATCAGTTTTATTAATTATCCAAACTGAATCTGCTGTTCAGAAGGACAGCAGCTTAGGGAGAGAAGATTTTCAAATGCCTACCTGAACTTTGTGAGCCATGCATTGCTCTACTACATGACTTTTAACTAGAAATAATTATGTGGAATTCAAATCTCCTGACAATTTATATGTGTTTTTCATTCCTTCCTTATTTCCATTACAATCAGTGTAAACAATAGATACTGTAGTACTAAGTCATTTAACTGATATTTTGGGGAATAGCATCACAATGTATTACACAGTTCATCACACCAAAGCGCAGACCAACTTCAGGAGCTATTTTTCCCTTCACTCTTTCACAGTAGACCTGAGAAAAGATTGAAGGAACAAACAGTCTTTATTCAGACTTTACATTCTCAGTCTCTTCAGCATGCACTAGCACACACAGAAGTCATGTAGTACCTTGTTAAAGTGCATAACACAGAAGAAGTCCTATTCTACTCCAAAGGAAAAAAAAAAAAAAAAAAAGTACAGTTAGGAACACATCTAAAGCTCAAGCATCTCTTTTTTATGTACAGATTGTATACAAACCACAGTACGTTAGTAAATGCCCTGACAGTTGCTTAAATGAAATACATGGCTGCGTCCTTGTTTAAGAATCTTTATGTTAAATCTTCAGACATGTCTGTGGCTTTTGGTCTACACTGTACAGGACTTCTGTTCTAAAAAAACCCTAATAATAAAAGTTTTATGACAAGGTGGTATATATAATTCATATTTATACAGAATTACCAAATTTCCAGTAAAGCCTTCTGATAAATTATCTTTAATATACAAGGAAGGCTTATACTTAGTTCACTGTGCCTAACGTGTCATGCCCCTAACCTCCACTATTTCAAACAACATACAGCATCTTCCTAAACTGAGGGCTGAGAGACAGGGCTTATTTTATGTCATTCAGGCACAGAGCTCCAATTGGTGGCATGCAGACACATCTTCCTGATTGGGGTTCAGTCTTGCAGGCAGATATAACAAGTGATTGCCTATCGGCAAGAGACAATACAAGAGACAATTCTCAGGTACCTCGCAAATACACAGATACCATATCCTGTCCTTCACCCAGGACATATAAAAGAGTTCAACAAAATTCCTAAGAAAAAAGTTACTGTTTCTGAAGTCACTTGATTATAAAAATCTGTGCTTAGATAAAAATATCAATTATAAATAAATATAAACATATATATACCAATATAAATTCACAATACAACTAAAAGTTCTGTGCAAGATTTACCAAAATACTGATTCTCATTACAGTAATTCCTTTTAAGCCATTCAGACACACACAAATTCACATATTGACTCTCACAGAGAAAGGAAAAAAATGATAAAAGAAATAAAAAAGGAAAAAAATAAAGAATAAAGTGCGTAGAAAGAAAAGAGAAAAAAAAAAAGAGAGAAAAAAAAGCTAGAGAAAAAAGAGCTAGAGAAAAGGAGAGGAAAAAAAAAGAGGATAGCGTTGCATTCCACACAGAATACTTGCCACTTAAAAGGCAGTTTTTAAACACTTCCGAGGTTTTGCCATAAACATGTCAGTTCTTAGTTCATATAATTGTATATATTTATTATACACTGTAACACTAGGATTTTTCTGACATTCTTTTTATTTAGAATTCATTGTGGATGCTTCAATCTCTGCATGTCTCTGATGAGGTAACGCATTTAAAAGCTTTGCTGTATGAGTGAGACTGCTCAGGATTTTCTGAAAGTCCCACTTCAGAACTGCAACTCTTCCCTCTCTTCAGAAATCACTACTAAGAGAAATTCAGTTGCATTACTTAAAATGTTATTTTTCCTATGCAACAGAAGCTGAGTAAAATACATATATCAAGACTTGTAGCTATTTGGTTTAAAAAACCCTACCAATTAAAGCTGCTATGAAGTATTGATTTTTTTATCTCAGTGGTTAATAAGGCCTTGTTGAGCACGAGGAGCTTGTGCTCATAGTTGTAAAAGAGAGAAAGAGAAATATATTCTAACTGGGTAAAAAAATATGGAATTCTATGCTATCAAAGTATTATTTCCATTTAGCCTCGTCATTCCCTAACATACAACCACAGCAAATTAAGACAAACTGCATAATTCAGCAGTAGAAGCATCTTCAAAGTAACAACCTTACTGGGGGGGGGGGGGGGAGTTAGATTCTTCAAAACAGAACTATCTTTTATTAGGTACCTGCTCAGCACATAGCACTGCTTCAAGACACTTAATGAAGGCTTATGGGATCTTCTACATTACTAATATTAAAAGTGATTAAAAGGCATTATAAGTGAAGAAATAATGACTCTTCTATACACCCAAGATAAGCCCAGAATGAACAAAAATTCAGGGACAATGGTGGACTTAAAGCTCAAACCACTACAGCATTTAGTGCCTAAATCACACCACATTCATGATGTAGACAGTTCAGTCTCATATGTCAGTTTTACATGTATTTATCAGTCACCTAACTGGAAACACCTGAAAGTGACTGCATTTTCCAGATACATTTCACAAGTATGTTTAAAGTTCTGCTTCTGGTTGAGCTCAGAAACTCTACACTTTAAACACATGCATCTTAGTAATTGTTTTACAACAATTGTCTTCATCCACTTACACCATCCGAGGGCTCCAACCATTGGCTAATCTTGGTAAATACTTAAAGCATGCAGAAAACAGAACCAGGAGATAGACCTTCCCCTTTTAACACCGTAGAATAGTCGCTATAGTAGCTTAAGAAAATTAAAGTTCTCTTCTGCCTCAAGCATTATACAACTACATACTCCCATCTCCAGATAGTCCCAGCCATCAGCTGATAGCACATTCTCCCCTGAGATGCTGGAGAATGCTGAAATATGGCTCCTTCAGAAAAGGGAGACCTAGAATGGGCACTTGGGGCAGCTGCTTCATCAACTTCAGTGGTTGGGAATCTACTGCTTAGCAACCAAGTTGTCCCATGCATGTGAAAAACAGCTCCACCAGCTAAAGCAGAGCCATGAATACTGCCAGAGCAGCTGCGTGACACCCACCCTATGTTGAGTTTAGTGGGCTTAGTCATTACTGGTGCCAGTTCAAAGACAAGCTTTGTAATTGAGCAGGTGCAACCTATTAAAAACATCCAGCAGGCAAATATTTCTAGCCTCTAAGTGAAGGCTTTCAACAGGGCAGGTATTCATTCTTTCATCCTAGTTTACCCTTTCTATTTTCCTCATTTGTCATTTTTATCTTAGTTTTCCTTCTACCCATCTCCTCCACTCATTTATTCGCTGAATGCCTCATCTTCCATCATTCATCTTCCCTTTCAACCTTCCTCTCAAAACTCTCATTTTACCTCCTTTTTCAGGAAGACTATAATGAAACAGAAAATGACAGAACATTTACACATTGTTTCTGTACTTTCTTGGAAAATGTGTGAACTGACTGCCCAGGAAAACAAATGCAAATCATGATGAACATGTCATGATAGACAAGAAAAAGTTCTGTAAGGCTAAATAGCAGCAAAATATTCAGCATTTTAAGCCTTTATTTTTTAAAAAAAAGACTGCATTTTTACTCTTTCTGGTAGAATCTTTCGATGGAACACCAGCTTGTTTAGACTGATCCTGGTCAAAATATGATTTAAAAAAAAAAAAGTGTATTTAAATACATTTTACAATAGCTAAATGTTGGGGCATGGAAGAGAAACACAGAAGCTCAATTCCAGTGTCAAGAGTAACTGCTAGAAAGGATATTACAGCAATTGAAAAATACTGGACATTTCTTAGGGAATAATTTAATAAGTCCTGCAAATTACGAAAGGCACTACGCAGAATGTTATGAAGCCCCACAGAGAATCTTCCAAGAATTCATAATGCAGAAATAATATGCCTTTAACTAAGATGAAGATTTAAAGAGCTGTGGATAAGAAAAGAACCTTGGAGTCTGAATGTGAGTATAACTTTCACTATAAAACTAATTAAAGGCCTGTCTCTTTGGTACCTTATTGTAGTGTCCTATTCAGTGGTAATATCTTTCTCCTTAGGAGGTCAGATACCACAGAAGACGCTGCACTGCTGTGAGTTTCCTGACTCGTACAACAGGAAGAAATTAATTGAAGCCAAAGACAATTTGCTAACAGGAGTCAGTAAGGATATTTTAGCAATACCCTTCTGAAGTCCAAAAGGAAATAAAAATAATAATAAAATAAAGACTGTTTACATGAAAGATAAAGTTCAGTATCATCAAATGACAGATGAGTTAGATAAAATTAATAGCATGTGACTGATTCCCTATCTAAGCAGATACGTCCTTTCTGTTAAATTCTCATATTGCTAATAATAAACTAAGCACTGCTGCCTTTCTTCAATTACTAAATTCTGTTTACGGGGCCCTAGCACTGGTAAAAAATCAGATCTCTGAAAGAAAAGAATCTAGGGGAAGACATTCAGAGACAGAAAACACTAAGGGAAAAATGTGGATGGGTTAGATCCTGGTAATAGTTACAATAAATTTAACATATCTCTCTCTCATCTCTAGGAAAAGTAAGTTAGATTTATTCAAATATTAACAAGGTAGTCTATTTATATAAGTGTATATATGTAGCTATATATTTTAATTAAAAAAATATATAAACCCATACATAGCATGTATATGTTTCAGTGAAGAAAAAAATCACTGCTTAGATGTGTGAAAAACAGAAGGCGCAACATTAAAGATTTGTCACAGATTTAAGATATATATGGATTTAGTTGAGGTGTATATATATTTAGGAAAATTCAATCTCATTCATTGTTCTTCTTGTTTCCAGCCAAAAAGAAACCCTGCATTTTTCTTCTATATTTTATATCTAAAATGCAATTGCAGAACTAATTACAGAGCATTTCAGTTTATATGGAATTTGCATTTCATATGAAATAGCAAAATCCATCATTCCTGAAGAACTGGATTTTATAAATACTAAAATTTGCTAAGCACAGTATATATGGTGTGTACATATACATTATGTGCATGGATGGAAGCAAGTCCTGAGAGATCACCCCACGTCCTCTTCTCACCCACGCACCAAGGCCACTTGCATGCAATGCTAAAACCAGCCAGAAAACTTCGTGTTACACTTTGATTTTCCTTTGACATATTAGCTGCCACCATTGTGATGAAGTTGCTGTTGCTACTGCAGCCTCCCTTACCAAGTAGTAAAATGCTACTTCAGTAACACAAAAAATTCATGGAAGGCATGGTGCCTTATCAGGGGTATATTTATCAGAGGAGAAACTTGAAGTGCCATGCACTGTTTGCTCTAAGCACTGAGTCATTTGTTTTCACTTTTTCTTCAAGGAAACAAACAAATAAAGGCCACAGTTCATAAGTAATCTGAATGTGATGTTTCTGAATTATGTACATCCATTTTTCTTCCTAATCCTACTCTTTAATAACCATTCTTTTGTACACTGAATACACACACTGTCCATCAAAAACAAACAAAATGTCAACAAACCCCAACTGCATACATACACCAAACTAAAATAAAGTTATTTTATGATAGATTAAGTGCTATATTTCTTTCAAAGCATGACTTGTTAAAGCAGTTATCATCTGAATTAGTGATTAAAAGGAAATAATGAAAATTACCCCATGATACTCAGATGATTCAACTTCAAGACTTTGGAACAGTATTTGAAAGCCCCCAAATATGTGTATTTTAACAGTCCCTTTCAAACACCTTTTGCTGCACAGAAAGACATCTGTTCTATCAAAGAAATGGGAATTTAACCACACACCCCTACAATAAAACTGCAGAAAGGCTAGGAAATTACCTTTCACAAGCTTCAGATTGAAAACTATCATATGACAGCTACAGGAAACATCTCTGTTTTCACCTTCCATATGAACAGCTGAAGTTTGATCTCTCCTGCCATCATCAGGCAAACCTATCAGAACAGCATGCAATGCTACAATGAAATGCATTACTTCACTCTCGGTTTAGGTTATTTCACTTACACCAGGAAAAAATAAAACAATGAAAGGTAAAATTAAAAGTCAAAGACCAGTAACTGTCAAAAACCATACATTTATCAACCTCAGTTCATTATGAGGTCAGCTAATTAGAAATGTTTCATGGACACATCAATAGTTCTAGCCTGGTCTCTTTGCGGGCTATTTATTTTGCCAATTTGGCTAGCTGTTTGAAAATATAATCAACTGGCTAAACAGAGTTTCAGCTAAGATATATGCTTTAATTATAGGAATGTCAAACAAGTTGCCAACTTGGCTCATATGACAAAAACCTTTTCCAAATTGAATTAGAATATTATGCCATTGCCTCATTAGTACTACAGTTAAAGAGCATCATTTGGGTCAAAAGAAGCAAATGTACTGAAAGGCTTCCACAAAAACCCAAAGTAAAACATCTTAATTAATGTAATGAAAATCTCAAGGTTTTGAGTAGCAAAATGATGGTAAGTACCAAAATGTTAGAAAGAGAATAATCCTGGGAGAATTTTTTTGTTTGCTCTTACTGATTTTTGATTAATTTCTTTTTTAACAACAGGCGATCTGCTCATTTGAAGTAGTCTTCTAGTGAGAAAAAAACCAGTTTCCTTCTATACTCTGTTGTTCCTGGTTATGATTCTAAAAATCGTCTCATGATTCTAACTGCCTACATTTTTACGTGTTTACTTCACCAGACATTAAAAGAACAAGATAAGATAGCTATGTTTGGGTATTCAAGAAACAAAAGACACAAAAGCATCAGTTTTCATATTGCGTGCTCAAAATTACTTAAATTGATTTTATTTATTCTGAAATGATTAATGATCTATGGAAAATAGTTTGAAAGTTGTAGAAAAGTTCTAAAGAAATAAAAGCAGAAATCTAAGTCTGATATAGAACCAAAAGAAAAAAAATAAGAAAATCAGTAAGGTTTTAAAGAATTATTTGAGACTTTACAGTCAGTCTCCGGAACACTGATGCATCAGTGGTTCAAACTGATATTTGCTACAAGCTAATGTACAGAAGTACCGTCTTCTAAAGTATAATTGCATAAAACATTTCTAAAAGAGTAATAGAAGACTTTCAGGTTATCCATCAAAGGAAATATAGTGAGAAAATGTACTTGGTTGAAAATTAGGAGATTCTGTCACATTAGGCACCACTGCCCTCTTCAGTCAGGCAGACATTGGTTTCATATACTTTGCTCAGAGAACTTTGCCTGATGATTTCCCACCAAGTACCACCAAAGACAATCTTTAGTTCTGCTTTAGGGAATGTTTTTCTCATAATAGCAAGATGTGATGCAGCATTTAATTCATATACCAAAAAAAATATTTTGCTGTAATGTCATTTGATTTGACACATAGTTTAGAGGCATGTACACTATGAAGACGACATGCGGTTCCTTAAATGCTTAACATTTCCTCTCATTCAAGCACAGATTTGAGAACCATGCTCTTTTTTTCATTGGTTGGTTGGTTTTGTGGAAAGAGTGTATCACAAAGAAAACAAGCAAATCATGGTTTTCATTCACTTCATACGTGATAGGGCTAATAAGGAATCACATACCTTAAAAGCCAAGCTTCAATAAACATGAAACAACAGGTACATAAAGATAAAATTTTATATACAAAAAATATTTTTTAAAAACTCAGCACATTTTTCATTATATTCCCTAATTAGTACGCAGTAATGCATGAGTAACACCAGGAATTTCTTCTTAAGGTGAAAATAAAGCACTTTGCAAGAAAAAAGAGATTTGAGATTTTCCAGATACACCAGGAGGAATAGGGAGCACTGATAATCCAGACAGAGGTCTGGATGTCAGCAGACTTTTAATTCCATTCTAGTTTTTCTTATATCACTTCTAGAGGTGAATTTTGATGTAAGATACAGTCAATCTTTCAACATAAGGCAGTATATGAGTAAACACTAAATAAAACTTTCATTTCTTCCCAAGAGAAAGAAAAGACATTTTACTTCTCTGAGTTGTTTTTTGGTGTTGTGTGTGCTTTTGTTTTGGTTTGGTTGGGTTTGTTTTTTTTTTGAGGTGGTCGTTGTTTGTTGGTTGTGTTTTTTTCTTTTTTTATAAAATAGGAACATGTTGGTTTAATTAGCATCACTGTCATTCATTCTTAACCCCTCTACTTGGAGGGATGGAGAAAATTAATCTATTATCTGGAAGCATATCACGCTAAGAAGGGACTTCTACCTAAGATTCTTAGCAACCTTGAAACAAATCATTAGAGCAAAAATAAAATTGCACAGCAGCTTATCTCCAAGAGCCAGCAGAACGTGAAATCCAACAAAACACTCTCTCTCATGCAGATCTAATTCCCCTATATCTCCTTCTGCAGTAAGCTATCCAGATAGACACATCATCATGTTTGGCACAGAAGTCAATAGGCTCTAGCTGTATCAGATCCTATTTCAGTTGTGCAGGAATCACAGAACCTGTAAACCTAACTGCACCAGGCTTTAGGGAGCACAGTATTCAACATTTTATGCTTAAAGTTGCATATGAGAGAATAAAGGCTTCAAATTAAATCAGCCCACTGTAAGAAATCATACCATCTAAAAGCAAACTTGGGAGAGTTATTGCACTTGCCTTCCAAAAAATTAAATCACCTTTTCATTGGCCTTGGATGGCTTCTCTGATTTGTAGACAAAGGTCTATCAACATTAAAGCTGTCCAGCTGTCCTCACTCTAAAGCAAATTTTTCTTAATTCATCTACTTATCTTAAAAATTTGGCTTGGACCTAGAAGCAATGCAGAGCAATTTTGAGTTGTGCTACTGGCAAAATTACTAATTTCCTTACAGCAAATTACAAGCTCAGGTAGATCAGCAGTACAATAATTGCTCAGACAAGCCCACTCAGATTAAACAGCTCATAGTCCAGTCCTGCAGGATGCAGGTACCCCTCTTACAGTAAGCCCTTCAGGCATCTCCCAGCTCTGGTAAGGCTTTTAGTTTTCGTGCACCTCTCTGTGAACACAGCATACTCAAGCTGACTGACCTTACGTATGCACGTGGCATGATGATCTCAAGCCAAAAAGGCATCCCAACCGCAGGGGAAACAATGCACAGACACATTGCTGCTGCCAGAATTGCAGATAGGATCAAAAATGAGCTGTCCTGTAGCCTACTGAGGCAGTTTAAGTGTGAATGCCAATGAAGGCAACTGGTGACTATTCCTCAACCTTTTCCACTTGCCGTCAGATGCATGAAGGGTTCAGTTACAGTCTGGTGCAAACAATGAAAAAGCACATAGACAGTGAACCTTTAACTCTTTTAGTCTTATGTGTCTCCTTTTTTTTTTCAGTATGGCATCTGTTTGGCAGCTTTCTTTTATATGCTTAGTTCATTAAGATGCACTGCAGGCACATCTTTTCCATCTGTCAGGAATATTAGGCAACAAGCAAGTAGTTAATTAATGTTAAGATAACCCCCATGTGAGAGAAATATTTTTTTCTTTTGGTTTCATCACAGCTGCATCTGTATTTAATAGATTTTTAAATTGCATCTCTGTCTAGTTCATTTATCTCCCTTTCTCTCCCTCTTCTTTCCAATGAGTTTTTCCATAGTTCTGAGTGCTCACTGAACACATTTCTATACTCTCACTTCCACCCTTTTTTTATATGTCTATATGGGTAGAACAAGGAAAATGACCAACTAGAATATGAATCCAAAAGAGCAAACACAGCATTGACAAAAGATTATAAAAAAGAAAATTGTATTCTCTAGTGATTTAACCAAATATCCATTTGTGATTTCTATGACAGAAAGAAGTTAAGAGCTTCAGAAAATAAAGCACATCTAAACTAAGGATCTAGAGTTATCATTTCAAATTGTGAAAAGGTGTTATGTATATTTGCACTCTCCTGAACATACCTCTCTACCCCCCAAACCAATCCTTCTGTCTGTTTTAGCTACTTGTAGGTATAAAATTTGGATGGTTTTCTGTGCTATACACAGCTTTGTAAAAAGGAAAAAGAAAACAAACAAACTATAATGAAAACACAAAAACAATCAGAAACTATTTTTGTGTCTTTGTGGTCCATCACAGTATACCCATCCGTAGAAATACTCAATAAATACATTTCCAGAAAAACTTTCCAAACAATTTTAACAACCCTGAAACTATATATAAGTCTGAAGCTTCAGAATTCTGTAATTCATTTTTTAAAAAAGAGAACACACGAGAAAAGCTTTTTTGACATTATTCTGCCTTTAATAATATTTTAGAAACAAGCAATAAAGTCAGAACTGCTTCAAGTCATTCACTGGGAATTTGAAAGAGAGCTAAGTGAATTGTGTTCTTAATCATAACATTTTACCTAGATCAATAAAGTTGATCTAATTTGAATTTCAAGCAATACTTTATCTGTAGTTCAGTTTGCTCATTTTCACTGAAACTAAACTCATAGAAGATACTGCTCTGACTTACCTGGCAATGCAGAGGGCTAAATAAGACCACGGGAAATGACTGACAGGTTCAGACCAGTGTATAATAACAGCATCTGTTTCTTCTGTTGACAACAACAGCAGAAGAAAATGGCATTTAGGGAGCCAACAAAAGCCTAGGTCACAACCTGCAGTCACTTCCCATATGCAGGTTCAGAGAAGGGCAACAAAGCTGGTAAAGGGTCTGCAGAAAATGTCTTATGAGGAGCACCTGAGAGACCTGGGGTTGTTTAGTGAAGAGGAGACTGAGAGGAGAACTTACTGCTTTCTACAACTACCTAAAGTAAGGTTGTAGTGAGGTTGCTATTGGTCTCTTCTCCCAGGTAACTACTGATAGGATGAGAGGAAATGGGCTTATATTGCAGCTGGGGAGGTTTAGGTTGGATATTAGGAAAAATTTCTTTGTTGAGAGAGTGGTGAGGCCTTGGAACAGGCTGCCAAGGAAGGTGGTGGGATCAGAATCCCTCGAGGTGTTCAAAAAGCTTCTAGATGTGGCATTTTCATTCACGGTTTAGTGTTCATAATAATGTTTAGTAGATGGTTGGACTTGATGAAATTTAAGGTCATTTCCAACTTTAATTATTCTATGATTCCCTGCAGAAATCCACTCCACAGAAATCCACAGCCTTTATACCAGAAAAAATATTTGCCTTTATTCTTGAGGCTGCAAATTTAATTTTATAGCAGTCTTGTCATGTCTGAGGAAGCATCCCTCTGCACAGGATCACTGTCAGCATATCTGATCGCATCCTGCATTTGCTTCTATATTTGCTTCTCTGTTACTTCTTCCACTGGAGTTGACATAGCCAATCTTCATCATTACTTCCCACCTCTCCTCTCCAGCATGCTGGGATCACCTAATATCTGCAAAGGTTTCTTCCTGAACAGCATGGAAAGATCTTGGTGGAGAGCAGGACAGATCACAGAAGCAACAAGGCCAGGGCTAGTGAGGAGGATGCTCAGACTCCACTCTCTGTGCATCAGCAGTCTTGCAGAGGCTGCCGTGTGGACTAGAAAGAATCTACAACTACTTCCCACTCAATTCTTCTCACTCTTACCTGTTGTCATGAGTTTGCCACCCCTCTCAGACTGTAACTGCACACTATGTTTTCTCTCTTTCCTAAAGCCAGTCTTGCTGAAACTACCAGGAAAGGGAATACAAGGATCTATTGAGAGTTTTCACTGTTTGCAAATTGCCTTAGTAGGATACATTTCGTCATTGCTGAGTAGAATTACAAAACTCTGGTTTTAACAAACCTATTTGATTTTAGCTTCAGATCAGATTTTCAAAGCAGTTAGGTGCATGAATGCTTCAAATGTGTACCTAAGGGGATTATTGGACATATCTGGATAGTGTTTGAAATTAGCAGGAAAAGAATAATTAGATTTTTTTTTTTTTTTGAAAGCCTGTTCTTCTCCTTTATCTTGTAAATAAAAAGATATCTTGGCCTGTCTTTATCATTCAGTATTATAGATTTCTATTACTATCTAAAGACTCACTGACTCTGTGATCAATAACTTTTTCTAGCACTGAAATAAAAAGCGAGTTTCTTCCTATATTACAAGAGCACACAAATACGTGTCACATTGCCATACCAACACAACTACATACCTTTGACCAGGAATGTCAATAACTTTTCCTCATCGATTGGAGAGAGGATATGTACCCACACACTTTATGGAAAAAAAAAACCCTTCTATTTAACATTTCTTTGAATTTTCCCTTTTGAGTAGATTTGCCTTTCAAAGTCAGTATCACAAAAAACTCTCTAGTTCCTATTTATGTTATTCTTTGAGCCTGGGGTGTGCATGTCAGATGTCTCTGAGAATGTGTTTACAAAGATCCAGAAGCAACGTTAGAAATGACATTTTTTTAAGTAGCAACCAATTGACCAGTGATACTGGATTTTGAAAGCACTACACAGAGAACTACAGATATTTAATCTGTTAGAACTAGAGCACTAACAGCATGAGTGGAAGCACTTCAGAGGTAAGAGGGAAGTACTTGTGATAGATGAGAGAGTGTTAATGTTGTTTTAAACAACATGACAATCTTGCAATGCAATATTTGACCCTATATCCTTTCTGCAAAGTGGACAGAAGCAGCACAGGCTAACAGCAGCTTTTAACAAAAAACACTGCCTGCAGACTTCTGACCATCTCAAACACCTGAAGAAAAATCCTTAATGTAAAATATCATTAGGAAATCTCATCTAGAAAATCAACTCAGAGTGATCAGCCAAACTCAACAGCTACCCTGTTTCCTGATGACAGCATCAAACTAGCTTTGCTAGAATACAAAGCACTGACAAACTTTTCTTATGTTAGAAAAATAAAGAAGTAGACACACACCTTTGTGTCCTCAAAAAAATAAGAAATGCGAAGACAAGGAAAGATTAAAGTGAAGAGTAAGACTTTTGTTCAGGAAACTACATGAAATATGAAAACTTGTTAATGTTTGAATCTGGGAATTCATCCTGGCACAGCTAACCAGGTTCATCCATGGGAAGAGAGAAAGAAAGACAACAGTTGAAAATCTGGCTCCTAAGAGGGTTCATTCACTCCTTCACTGAGAAGAAAAAAATGATAGGAGAGGCTGAAAGTTGGTAGGATGGGATTAAGAGATGCTTATGTCTGTTTGATACTGTGGCCTGGCACACCTCCCATTGCAATGTAAAGATAACTATAAATCACATTTTTGGCCTGTATCAGTGCAAAATAGCAATGTTGGCACTGGTTCCATCTTACTCCTGTCCTGAAATGTTTGTGAGGCAGCAGCAAAATACGTAAAACTATTATAATACCCAGTTTAGTGCTCCAACTTCATGTCTACCTACAAAGACTTGCATCTCTGCCAGAGATTGTTACTGGTACAGATCTATGTAAATCTGCAAGTTCAGGTAGGCTTCTTCAGCCTCCTTCACCCTCATGGCTTATCTTACATTCAGTGGTAATAACAGGTCTTAAAATTAGGAGATGCTGCCACTGATGGGCAGGGATACTCCATATTAACAACACAGATCAGAGCCATAGTCTGTTTTGAAAGGGATGCAGAAGGACACCAAAAGGGACACATTTTAATGGGACAGTCTAAGTAACTGCCATGTCTGGTACAAATGTATACACTTGTATAGATTTGTAGTACATACATATGGTGGCATACAAATTAGATAAAATGACTGTTAAATACAAGTTCTACTTGCTTTACATGCAACTCTCTCAACACTGAAAGATTTAAGAGTACAATGCGACCTCAAATTATGGGCGTGATCCATTACCTTCATAAATTGGCTGAAAATAACTGATCACATACAAGCAGGCCACCTGTGTATCACATAAAGAGCTTAATTACTCAGAGCATGAGTAGGGGCCTTTTTTCTGCGATTTCTGAACATCTGTCATCCCAGAAACCCAAAAGCAGAAGGGATAGACAGCAACATGCAAAGCAGCAGAATTATAGCTGATGCTTTTGAAGGTACTCTACGGTTAAAATGAGTAGAACAATAAGGTCTATTTAGTATTTCTGACATCATCAGTAACCGCAGCAAGTGAATTAACTCACCAAAAGCACAATGCATGTAGCTGGACCACAGCCACTGACCAGTGGTGTAGTAAGAATTGACGTCCAAATTAACCTAACCAGCTTTTAAAGGAACTGGATTAGATTCATCAGTGTACACTTCCAAGATGGATGAGATCCCTGCTTACATAAGACATTGCACTTGCTCCCTAGCAAAGGTACCAACAATCTGACTCTCGACCATCTTACAGTCATGACCAGAAAACAACACTAGGAAAGGTATGCACGCCTACAACACAGATGTAGGTATGGCTACAGCTGGTAGGGATATTTCCAAGACTTCCCAGATGTAATACAGCTGGCAGGAATTGTTGACTCAGAGAACTGCTGTTGGGCCAGCTGTTCAAGTGTTTATAAATTATTGGGAAAGACCTGGCAACCATAAAGAGCAAAGGTGCCAGGATGCTGCAGTTACCAGAGATATGCCCTACCGAGCAAGCTGCAGTCAAAGACTTGAATAAAGTTTGTGTGGAATGAAGCACAAACTTATCTTCACTGAATATTGGGTGCAAGGCAAGGACTGAATCCAGTCTACTTTAAAACACCAATGAAACTATAAGTCTCATATAAAGAGAGTTTTACAGAGCCAGTTCTCGTGCAGCTCACACGTCAGCAGATATTTGTTTTGGCAGAAAGATCACTGCAGTGGTCTACTGTTAATAGTTAATTACAAATCTCAAAAAACATCAAGACAGTCATTGATACAACCTGTAGAGACTCATTCTTTTTGCATGGCGACTGTTACAGTGTTACTTCTGTAAAGCAATCTTTTAGATGCAAATCTGTTTTTCCAGTGGTACAAGGTAATTTCCTCTGAAAATGGACTGATTGTGCTCTATAAAGAGTTTAGGAATTAGAAACACTTCTAAGAATTATGGAGATAGGATTTCCTAATCATTTGGGTCTAGTTTCCCTATAGAAAGAGTAATTGGCAATTATTCTAAACTAGTAATTCGGTTCCATAGTAACTAATGATATTCTTTTTTAAAAATAATAGTCTAATGTGTTGCAGGATGTTTATTACTGAGAAAAACAAGATCAAAATTGCTCATTTAAAAATAAAATTCTATCAGACTTTAATATGTTAATCTGCTTAAACCACAAAAATATTTATCTCTTCTAAGTATGAACACAACAATAGTTCCAGACCAATAATTGTCCTTGTGTTAAAAAATGAATTAAACTCTGATTTCTGTCTTCTAAAAAATACATTGATTTTAATCCCAAAGTTAACTTATGTTCTCATCAAAACAACTGTTATGATTGAAAACCCTTTAGTCATAAGGACAAATATGAGCTCTTGCAAGAACAGAGCAGCATATGACCATGTCTGATGCTGTGTCTTTTGAAATAGATTTGTTGCCTAAACATAATGAATCTTCACAGTCTTTGGGAGACTGGAAACATCACAAGGTAACTGACATACATTACAGGGCAAATAAATAAATTTGGAATTTTCTTTTTGCACCCCTGTAAAATGATACATATTGTCATCTAGAGTCAATAAGCCTAAAAGCCCAAAATATGAAGGCATCTTAAAGTTCCAAAGTTGAACAGCACAATCCTCTACAAATCTGTCGCCAAGCAGAAGTAAAAAAGCTAACTCCAGATGAGAGGAAGGCTTGTTAGTTCAAGCACTACACCAGGCAAACACAGATAATTCTCACATCAGATTAGTATCCTCACACAGATCTGCTTGCTGCCATGTAGACCATGCAGACACATCAACGTAGTTGAGGCTCACTCAAAAATAACTGAAAATGCTCCACTATAGAACTGAAAACTGATGAAAATTCATATTTACTAGTGAGGATCTCAAGGAGACAATGGGTAATATCCGGTAAGCTAGCTGTGTTTAATTTGTTTATGTTGCAGGGTTTTTTTCCATTTGCTTTTCGATTCAATAAATACTGGGCTCTGCAGAAGCCTAGTACTCAACTGTCAGCTCTATCTCTAACCTGGAGGGAACACAGATCTGCAAGAGAAGAGGTAAGGTCATATTTGCTGTAGCAATCACACCAAACTGAAAAGGATCAGGAGCTTTATATCCAGTCAGGAGAGACAAAGCAATGAGTCACTACTCCATAAATCACAGAATTGTGGAAGACAGATGGAAAGAGTTTCAGACGTACCTAAGGCATCTCCTTGTCCAAGAGCAGGGAAAATGGCATACATTCTTACACAAAACATATTTAACCTGATCTTAAAATCTTCTGCACTTGGCTAGAGGCCTTCAACTAGATTGCACCCTGCATGATCTCTCTTCAGAGATCTTGTTAACTTCAAAATAGTGACAAAAAAAAAAAAAAAACAAACCACATTATGAAAGAAGGGTTACGGGGGAAAAAAAAAGGGGGAAAAAAACACACACCAAAAAAAGCCAACCCAAAATAAAATAAAATAAAATAACCACACACAAACAAAAGCAATGAAAATTAAAACAAAAAACATCACAACACTACAAAAGGAATAAAGCCAGTACAATTTTAAGTTTCTTTGTTTTATTTTTATATATGTTTTCCAGCTTTCATTTTTCTCTTATATTTGTTCTTTGGGAGGCTCCAAGTTGGGATGTCTAGGGACAATAGTAGTCAAACTATGGCAACCAGTGCTTCAAAGAACTGAAAAGTATTCAGATGACTTATCTTTAATGATTGGCTGGGTGTTTTAGGAAGCTAAATCTATAGAGTGAATGAAAAAGTTAGTTCCTTACTTACATAGTCCAAACCCAACTCTGTTTCTCTTTACAGCAACTATACATGGAACTGCACATTGTTTTGATTGTGGTCTTGTCTGTGGTCTAAAATCTGTCTGCTTTTAATGCTCAAACTCCACAACCAAAAGAGCTGCCATCCCTGCGAACCAGTGATTTTTCATCTTCCTTCACCCAGTGCTGCCCCAATAGTTTGGCAGCACAAAATGGAATCCATCCCAGATTTTGGTCATAGGAATGTCTACCTTCAGCTGAAAGGAAGAAGACAACAAATGCCTGCAGAAAAAAATAATCTGTGTAGATGTAGGTGCCTTGTGCATTTGAGTGAAGAAAAAGGAAACTAGATTATTACATTTAGCACAAGGATGATCTGTCATTGTTTCAGGCAAACACAGAACACCGATTTGAAAATAAACTAAAGCTGGAGGCAGGGGGTAATCTCTACATAATTGCAATTGTCCTAACTTGTGATATTCCCCCTCTCTGAGAATCACTGCCATAACAGTCACAAGTTTCCATGACTCAGTGTATGACTTATATTTATGCCTAGGAAGTGCTCTCATTAAAACGCGTTCTTCTCAGTAAAACAATATTCACTTATTTCCCAGCAAACGTATTTAGGCTCCATAAAACATGCATACATTTATTCCTTTGGCAGGGAGAGGGATAAAATATTTAGACCGGTTTCTAAATCCATTCCTTTTTCTTCCTCCCTCTTTTCCTCCCAGTGCAGCTAACAAAATAATCATTCTTCTCTGTGTCTCACTCAATAAAATGCTAAATAAAATAAGAAAAACCCCAACCTGCTCATATTATGAAACAAAATATAATGCAGATGTCATGCACATATCCAATCTTACCTAAGTAATGATGCTCAAGCAGATACCACCCACCGCGCTACAGAAACACATTTCCAAGGTACTGCCTAAGCCATTTAGTATCACTATCACTTTCTCAGGCATCTAAGTAAACAAGCATGCCTCAAAACCAGACCTTTAAAAGGATCACAAATCAAACTGGTTAAAAATCCTATCAGG
>JANHFX010017056.1:33991-54538 GCA_027560015.1 Chloroceryle amazona
ACACCCCAGAATGGCATTGGCCCTCTTGGCCACAAGAGCACACTGCTGACTCATGGTCAGCTTCCCATCAGCCAGGACCCCCAGGTCCTTTTCCTCTTCGCTGCCTTCCAACAGGTCGGTCCCCAGCCTATACTGGTACCTGGGGTTGTTCTTTCCCAGGTGCCAGACTCTACACTTGACCTTGTTGGATTTCATCAAATTTCTTCGTGCCCAACCCTCCAGCCTGTCCAGATCTCACTGGATGGCAGCACAGCCTGCTGGTGTGTCAGACACTCCTCCCAGCTTGGTATCATGCCCTATATAAGAATGTCAATAGCACATGTTCTTGAGAAAGAAAGCACCCAAAAGGATATGAAACATGGGAATACTTCCTCATGTCATTCATTTTTGTCAGATCTTTAAAATCAGAATATTTGTGCCATAAGACAATTACACTTATGTACAAATGGTTTTGATATCTTCCCTTTAGCCCAAAGAATCTGGTTTTTGTTATTTTCTCATTTTTCTGCATCTTGCCTTCTTCAAGAAAAGTGTTGTTTTCCATGTTATGTCTGAGCTCATTTTCTATTCTTTTGTTTATTTTTTAAGTCATTCAAACTTCATTTCTGGAAGCAAAAAGCTATTTGAATGCATATTATTGATGTTATTCTAAGACACCAAAGCTATTCTGTAAAAAAAGACTTAAACATAGCCCTGATGTTGAAAATATTTACACCATAAACAGCAGCTTTAAAAATGTGTAAAGCAAAAATGAAGCATCATTCCAATAAATCAACAAAAAGGACACATTGAGAGTTAAAAACTGCAATGCACAATTTGTTTAACACAAAATCAGTTGGAGGTGTTGTTTACAAACCCCTTAAGTGTCCAATATCTTTCTTTGAAATCTAGTTTTTCTGAAGCTAAACCTGCATGATAAAGAGGTAAAATGGAGAGTAATAGTTATTTGTTATCTTTTTCCTCTGTCCTTGCTGTTAATTGAATTTCCTCTGGCTAAGAAAAGCAAGCTGGAAATATCAATTCAGTCACACGTAATTTTGTTGAGAACTGTGAAATACAAATGCAAAACAAACTTTTAAAAAAATCAAGCTACAAAGAAGAATTTGGCCATTTAAGGGTAGTTGTTGATAATATCTTCTCTGTTGCATTTAACATTACTTTCCTCTCTATTATAAGAATTTTGTTTGTATTAGCTCTCACACCCTGACAGTTCTTTGCCTCCTCCTCCCTCTTCACATGAAAGCCAAGATCCACAGCATAATTAAAAAAGGTTAAAATCACAAAAAAAATAATTTCTTCAAAAAATTGTTACTATTTTGTACCTAGTTGGGCAAGATTCAGATACCTTATTATTTTTTCCCCATTGCGTCTCTTTCTGCACATTCCTTACATCAACTGATCCATTTCTTAGCCTTACAGAAGCTCATGTCTGATTTTAAACCTTTATTGATCCCCAAACAAACAACTAACAATGAGAGCCTATGTTAATTCTAGGTCAAAAATATTACAGTCATAAACCCATGGTATTCTGATCTCAAATGAAACTAGAGAAGAACAAGCATGTAGAAATGCAATAAAACACTCATTAAGTTACCTAAGTAACATACACTCATAATTTTACAGTAATGTTATAGAATATTTTTAATTATTTAAATTCATTTAATTTATTCTGCCATGTCACTGGGAACCACTGAACAGAGCTTGGCTCCATCCTCTTTGCACCCTCCCTTCAGGTGTTTGTACACATTCATGAGTTTCCCTCCGAGCCTTCTCATCTCCAGGCTGAGCAATCCCAGCTCTCTCATCTTCTCCTTATAGGAAAGATGCACCAGTCCCATCATCATCATCATCACGGACCTTTTTGGATTCTCTCTAGCATTTCCCATCTCTCTTGCCCTGAGGATTTGTGCACATCCTTTTAGCACTGGGAGAAGTCTCATATTACTTCAAGATGACTTTAAAAACATACTGTCTTTACTTACTCCATCCTTCATTATTTTGCACAAAGTGACTATTTTTTAAAACACACATTTTCAGAGATACCTATGAATGACTTCCCAGATTTACTTCAAAACTTCTTGAAAAAAAATCAGTAGTTAAGGAAGAAAGGATTTGGATTAAATTATTCTGTATATCTCACACATAATGTGAATAAATCTATACTAAAATAAAAAACTCAACTCAACTTTATTTACAGTGCTGTTTTCTCTGCATGTTCAAAGTGATTAAAGAAAATAAAAACTGACATCCATCCAGATGGCAAAACACATCTCATGCTGACTGAGGCACATCTTGCTTTGTACGTAAAAGAGTATTCACACATATTGAGCTCCCCAGCACTGAGTGTTGAGGAAGAATCACTTTCCACAACTAGGTAGACTCTCAGGTTGGTCTTTCTTACTTTGAAAACCATGTTAAAGATGCAGACTTACTTGGACTTATAGATTCAGGCTGAGCTCAATCTTAAACACTGCAGCTGATGTCATACTGCCTGAGCAAAGCTCCATGACAGCATAGCAGTAATGAAGTAGCAAATGAAGCTGCTACATATCCCCTATTACCTCTCTCCTTTACATCTGGTATTCTAGGTGAACCATCCCAGCAAGCAGCATGTTCTTCTCATCACCTCAGAGAGCAAGAACACTTTTTCCTACCCTGAAGCTGTCTAGGCTTTCAGCACACTATGGCAAAAATGACCTTCTGATCTCAAGCCTGTTTGTGCCAGTTTCAAAAAGGTGGCTTCTGCCAATGGCTGAAGCAAGTGAATGCTAAACTACAGGTGGAATTGGACTAAGCTGTTGATATGACTAAGATATTTTGCCATTGCACGGGTCAGTGAAGCGTGCGCTGAAGAGATTCATGTTTAGAACAGCAGCAGTTGTGAACACAGTTTACACCCAGCCTGTCACTCAGTTGTCTCTCTGACACTTGAAAAGTTAATAGTAAGCAGCTCTGCTTCATCCAACAATGTAAATGTGCTATTGGGACACTTTTTCTGTATCATTTGTAAACAACTGCAAGAAAAGTTGTAGACACAGCAGTGGTGTATATATATGGGTATCAAAATGAGAAGGAAAAGAACAGTCCAATTAAATTGTACAAAAGCCACTTCAAAATCCCAGTGTGGCACATACAGCATAGAGTTGGCAGTTCCTTGTGACTACGGTGGTACATGCTCATGAGGCAATGCTCAAAACAGCTTACATGCAGGATTGTTTGCAAGCATAGCAGGTGAAGAGATATCCTCCAGGCTTCCATTCTTTCTTAGAAAAAGTAACCTTAATTGTCAAGTGAAATTGAAGTGTCCAATTGCCACCATGTCATTGTCAATAACATTTCAGTGGATGTGCACTATCACCTACTTGTGAAAGCATAATTCTGAGGAATATCAAGTTCAGAATCTTTTCTTGGGTATATTTACATGTTTACCTGTACATTCCTATTAAAAAGATATTACTTGTTAACATAAAACATTCCATTTATTTTCTAACATGGTGTGGAATAGTCACTGTGCTGCACAGACCATGCTTTTTGACACCTGAAGAAGAGAATGGCCATAGTATAAAACTAAATTATTCCCATGCCTACAGTCAGAGGCTGAGAGAAATTTTATCACTTTTGTGCTTACTCCTGCATAATTACAGCCACATATTACATGCTTTGTCATGTGCGCCTGGGTGGCTTAATCCACACTATCATCTTTCACCTGTTTCTTCTCTTGGAATCAAGGTGAACTACTTTACTACTTTTTATACTTTTAATTCTCTACCTGAAATTAAAACTGATCAAGAAACATTTTGGATGTGCATGGGGATGGGATGGGCACATGATGTGCTGGTGGCTCTTTTTCAGCAAAGACTATGACGTTGGTAGAGAATGCATAGATTTATACTGGAGAGTACTTTACACGGCTTTTTTATATCTTCTAAATTTACCATTTCATTTAATTATAAACTGCCAGCTAATAAACGACTATTTAGAAAGGTTTTTTCCCATTGGACTTCAAACAGTTTATATATGGCATTATTCCATTTATTATGTAAAAACACATCATTTTTATTCTAGTACAGAATACTTATCAGAGACCTGTTACAAAATCACAAAGCATAGACTTAGTGTTTTTCTTCCTGCTGATTATATAAAATGAATTCAAGTCTTACAGTGGTCAGTACAGGATCCCTAAATGTGATGAAAAACAAAGTAGTACTTACCAAGTACCATACGATGTACCTTCATATGTATATGTATATATGAAAACTTTACAGGAGAATAATCAGTGGGAGGGAAGAGCACCCAAAAATTCTTTTGTTTAAATGCTCAAAGGGAACTTTTAGCCAACTATCAGTGATAAATTAATCCTGCCTCACTAATCAATAGACTTTTTTTCTCACTGATTTCACCACAATCAAGTTTTCACCCCTGAACTGAAACACTGTGAATTCCTTCTCATGTGCTGGCTCCCTGCCTGTCCTTTAAAAGAAAAAATCCCGATTTAGATGATACCTGCAGAAATGGCTGCAGATTACAAGTCCTAAGGAACATTGGAATTGCTGTGAAAAATTGAATCAAATCTATGAATATGTTCTTTACAAAAAGTTCCAGTTACTTAAAAGACTAATGTTTCTGTTTCACCATACATAAACTTATGAAATAGGCTTCTTTGATTCCAGGGTTAATTGGTTATTTGGATGTGCACAAAGCAACCTCCCAACACCTTCAGAAACAAGAGAATGAAAGTATCTAGTTTCTCTCAAACTGATTTGTATTCAGAAATAAAAAGAAGGAAAGAATACACAATAATTTATTTTTATGAATGTCAGGAATGACAGTGCACTTTAATTTTGTATCCAGCTCAAATTATATCTGAGCCAAATATTTCATTTTAAGACTCCTGTTAAATCTTTTCAAAGGCCTTGTTTTATGTGTTCATGAAATAACTCACTATTTTTTAGCTCTCAGGAATGGTAATTGCTATAAATCCTGCAAATTAGCATGAGTAGTACCAGCAAGACACTCTGTTAAAATTCATCTACACTGTTGTTGGAATATTTATTAGGTACTAAAATATTTAAAGGAAACCTACAACTACTACAATTCAAATTATATTTCACCTAAGAAAGCCTTTTTTTATAGCACTTAGTATTATTGTTCTGTCACTGTATAAGGAAGAATCTAATCCCACTTCTTGTTTTGAGTGCAAAAATTTCATTAGATGAGTGAATGAAATCATTATATTAACTGTTTATTTACTACCATGTTTTATCAGTTTGCACAAGTAAACTGCACTACTCATTGTAGTAACTGACGTTTTCAACATTTGCACATACAGTATAAATGTTAGCGCCATTCATAAATTAGTTAGCTCTTGATGGATTAGTGACTTTCAGAGGTCATTTGGTATGGTTTTTTTTTTTCCAGCTGATGCTGCAGCACCTGAAGAGATTACCTGCCCCATTTTCTCATTATGTTCACCTACTTTCTAGCATCCCCTTTGCGTCAGCATCTCCCAGCTTGTTCCAGTTCAACTGAGTTAGCTGACACCTATTATTTAAAATTTTAACATTCACCTCACTCATTACTCACCTACCCTTTTGCCTCTCTTCAAACTCATTTGTATTCTCTGCTCCAGCTGATGGTCACAAGTGTCACAGCTTTCTACTTGTACTGCAGCATCAGTTCTGGCTCAACACCATGACAGTGCAACAGCTTCTCGGGCTGAGTGAACACTGGGAATATGCAAACTGGAGCAGCTCTGAACATTAACCATCCCACCACACTTGGAATCTATTATAAACTCATCCTGTAAGTAATTCAGACAGATGCAGGGGATTCTGACAGGTTTCTCTGTGGAGGACATCATATACCAAATAGTTCATATGCTAAAAGACATTACTACATGAAGACCAACCTCACACACTGAATTTTTCCTCCTCTGTGAGGAAGTGACTCGAGAAAAGAGCTGTGTATACAGACTTGACCTCTTTTGTTTGTTTTCCAAGTAAATATATAGTCTATGAAAGTGAAGAAACTAACAGAATTTGGCTTGGTGCAAATAAAATCATTAACAAAATATATACTAATCTGTACCTCTTACCCTGTTCCTATTTGCAGCTGGTTTAGGAGCAAAACCCACAGAAAACAGTGCTGACTAAATATAACTTAACTGTTCATTTTTAGTATGGGTAGTATTTCAAACTCTTCTCCACAAAGAGGAAATTAACTCGTTACATCTCTTCAGTGACAAGAAGATAAAATACAAACACTTTGCAGAGAGAAAACAATCACCACATTGCCCATCTTCTGTGTGAGGAAGGAAAAAAATATATTTTTTAAATGAGACAACACATGGTTTGCATTTGTTTCTGATAATCCTATCTCCAAGTTAAAAATTAAGACAAAAATGGAAATACTGGAAGTCTCTAAAGATCCTTTCTGAACTTCACTTCCATCTTAATATTAAGCATGGGAACTTTCAAATAAACATGAACTTCTTCTCACATTTATTAGTCATTTATATCTACCTGTAGTGTTTCTTCAAATAACTTATTTCTTGAATTGAGGTACAGAGTAACTTTTTTTCCTGACTTTTACTTTACCTCTTTTCTAGACATTATGTTTCCCCCCCTTTTACCAGACATCCACAGAAACAGGAGGAAAAAGCACTCTTACTTTTAGAAATCTTCCTGCTACCTATGAGTTCTCATTTTATTGGAAAAGGAGACAAGAAGACAACATTTGGTTCCTGATTTTAAACAGAAGAAATAATGTATTCAGTTTAGCCCCAGAACTGCATTTACTTTTACCTTTCCAGGCTTACCTTTGATCCTCTCACCCACTGTATAAGAAATTTCTCTTTAAACTATTTGCACCATCCTTAAAGTTTAAGTGTTTGATTTTTTAAAAAGAAACATGTCTTGGGAGTCTTAATGTTGCAAGATGCTACTTCACTGGGCAGTACAGCTGTCAAAATGCTCTGCCATAAGCTGCTACTCTCAGTGTAGCTCTGATGTTATAACCACAATCATTTTTATACACACGTGTCTGTAGGCACAGCAGGTCCTGGTGGAAGACTTTTCACTAATGGATCACATGGCTGTAAAGCAGAGACATTTTTACAGACTATAAAAACAATCTTGAATTAACATGGAACTAAGTCAAAATAAACTAATTCCTGTCTTGTAACATTCACTTCTTATTTCTTCCCTAGAAAGGTAAAATGAGAGCACAAAGTCCTCATTTTGAGATTCTCTGCTGTCTGAAATATTCATGCATTCTTCATTTCAAACAATAAAAAAAATAATCTTATGAGTAGGAAGTATTAGTCAGGTATCTCAAATATTTTCCCAGGAAACTTGTCTAGCTCCAGCTTCAGCAAAAGAATACCTTCTTACAAAGGAAGATTCTAACAGGAAATAGCCAAGTTGCTTTCCTTGTTGGTTATGGGGTTTTTTGCCATATCCCATTGCACAGCATATATACAGATTTGTACACACACCCACTAGTATACTTCGTTTAATTTATCATTTCCTCACACATAAATATATGTTGCCGCATACTGCCTGATCTATCCTTTGGATTAGTTCATAATGCTCCCATGCCCTTAACCATTCCAGTCAATTGTGAACTACCACCCTACCAGCAAAAAATGGAGGTGAAGCCAAGCGAGGCAGGCTCAACACCAGTAACATGAAAGTGTGAAAACAAACCATTAATTTTGCTACAGGGTAAGATAAGAATGTACCCTGTAGACACAGACTACTGACAGGCAAAAAAAAAAACAAGGGCTTAGAGAAACCACACAGAAAGAGCAGTAACAAACACAAAACTGCAATTACAGCCAAGCAGTACACCAAGTAGTGACCAGCTGATAAAGCTTCCTCACATACTGGGAGTTTGGAAAAAAATGTTTACGGGTTACTCCTCATCTAGTCAGGCTTAATCCAATACATTAGTCTCTGAATAAAGGATGGTCAGTTCCAGGGATAAAACTGAGAGTCTCAGACTGTGATCTAACTACCAAGAAAAATCTACAGTCTTAGACCGACTGACAAGTCAAATTTCAGAACAATCCTGGACCTACTGAAATCAGTGCAAAATTGTTATTTTTAAAGTTTGTGATGTTTTAAAAATAGGTTAGTACTGTCATCTCTAACTCTGCACACAGCATTGCATAAAAACTCTACACTTCAGAGAACCATAGAATCACAGAATAGTAGAGATTGTAAGGGACCAAGGCAGATCATTGAGTCCAACCCCCCTGCCAGAGCAGAGTCACCCAGGGCAGCCCACACAGGAACAGATCCAGGTGGATTTGGAAAGTCTCTAGAGAAGGAGACTCCACAGCCTCTGTGGGCAGCCTGGGCCAGGCCCTGTCACCCTCACAATAAAGAAGGTTTTCCTCATGTTGAGGTGGAACTTCCTGTATCCCAGCTTGTCACCATTTCCCCTCATCCTATCACAGGGCACCACTGAAAGGAGGCTGGTCCCTTCTATTTGACACCCACCCTTCAGATACTTGTAAACATTCCTAAGATCCCCTCTCAGTCTCCTGAGACTTTTTCCCTTCTCCTCCTCACTTCCCAGGACTCATCACATTTTACCATAGCACAAATTTTAGAGACAACATAACTATAAACCAAAAATAATCTGTGTTAAAAAAAAAGTATTTATTTGGTACCTATTGCTTCATTCATGTTTTGGTGCCACTCCAGTGACAACCCAAGTCCTACACAGTAAAACTCGTGATAACTGCAGCCTCACATCAACCACCATTATGCATGACCTACCTCATAATGTACACGCACCTTTGGAAGTTCTGATGGTAACAGAATACACTAAATAACCAGGATGTAGCTTTGCTATCTGAGTACCGTGATCATCAAAAGTATGTTAATAGAGCTCTCTCACCATACCAAATAGCACATATAGGTTCTCTGTTCATTTACATGCATATAGACAAAGGATTGGCTTCTCCTGCTCCTCTAGAATAATGAGATCCAGTCACTAGAAACAAAAGCAATTCATTAACTTCTAAGTTTCCTCATTTAAATTAAGGTTATAAAATGTCTGTAGGCAAACTGATATCTAGTTGGAAACCATGACATACTGCTTAGAAAAACTGTCTCATTTTTTTTTATTTCATTTATTTATTTTTAAATTATCTGAGAAAGATAATCATGAGAATACCTTGCTAAGGGCAGGATTTACTCAAGGGAAGGAATAATACATAGTAGGAAAAACACAAGAGAGGCACTAAACATTACTAGAACATTCTCTGCATCTGTATTTCTGTGGAAGTCTTGTCGCCAAGTCCTAAATAATCTCTGTACCCGTCAGAGACTTGATCAGGGCCATTCCAAAGATCAGACAGTTACAAGCACAAAACTAAGTAAATCAGTAAGGTCATTTGTCTTGTTGATCAAAGAGTATAAATTTGTATAGACAGCAGCATCCGCTGTTGACCCCTTCAAATTTAAATCACAACTTAAATTCAGATCCAAACTTTGCCTTATGAACTCATCTTTTTTTGTTTCATAAAATCAAAAACAAACTGTAAACTGCTCCATATTTGTGCTTTATGTGGAAGGAAGATGCCTCCCAAAGAAAGCCCCCCAAGGCTGAAGCCACTATGGGATTCCTGACCAAGGGATTTAAGATTTCCTTTAAAGCACAGGACTAGGTAGTCTTCTTTAGTGACCATCTGATTTGACCCTAGGCCTAGTTCTGAGAGAATTGTTGTGTAATTCTGCCTCAAACTTCTGAAAAATATTGCTAGACTGTCAGAAATTGTTGTGAGAAAGCCATGAAAAACAAGGAAGGTAAAACTGCAGAGAACAGTAGTGTTAAGAACAGTTAGCACACCAAGATTTCTAAAGGATAAAGAGTTGCACAGAAATATTCTGTCAAAAAAACCCCACAAACCTACAAACTATCATAAGTATACATTAACATTATCACATATATCACCAACACAAGTATGCCTCTGCACATCATCCAGGACATCAGTGTACTATTTAAATGTTTTACTAAAAGAAGAGAGTGACAGATGTGAAAAAATACTTATGCTTTCAACAAATATATTAGTCTCAGCAGGAACAAAGGAATAAACACTACACAAAGCCCAGTAAATAAAAACTGAAAGTGTTTATTGTACTGTCACTTCCAATTCCAGCAAATTTTAATAGATATTTCCTTATAATTTACACGTGCCCTTTGGATATTATGATGACAGAACAATGTATTACTATTTTGCTTTTATATAGACACCAAATCAGATGCATTAGATGCAAATATGGGCTCACTAGTAAGGCAAATCCCAGTCTGTGAAGCACTTCAGCATTTATTTCAGCACCACGCAGTACCGTACATTCGTACACCAATAAGCCTTGCTCAATCTAAGCTTGAATGGTAGCACAAGAACACAAGCTGACACTGCTGATCTCATGGATATGCACCTCTAATTTCCTTCATTAGACCCATTCCCATCTATCTTTTTCCAAATATCCTTCCTTGATACATTTTCCTCCAGTCCTAGCCCTCTGCTTCCTTCCTGCTTTCTCCACAAAATGGCTGTTCATGGATTAAGTGCTCAAGAGAGGAAACTGAGTATTGCAGTTTAAGGTACTCTTGGAAAACACCAAAAGATCAAAGAAACAGCCCTGAGAGGTCCGCTAAGTTAGGACTAGAAATAGACTTTGGATTTGGGAAAAAAAAAGTATAACCAGAGTATCTTTTCACCATGGTCTTATGACTTGCATGTAGCTTCTACAGGAAAGAAATACCTGAAATGCAGAGCAGAGGTAGGAACTGGGATAAAGTTGTGGCACATACTCTCAAGAGACAAGAAACTTCTACATTCTCATTCTGCATGTACAATTCTCACACTTCAGACATAATCTAGGAGAAAGTGCTATTGGTGATAAAAATATTTTATATGAGAAATTAAGCTGATGTACAACATTATTCATGTAATTAAAAAACAGCTGAGGGAAAACTGAGCTTCTTATTAAAACTTTCTATCTCTGCCCCATATTCCTACAAGCAGACACATCTGGCCTTGAATTCTAATGCACAGAATTGCAGCTCCAAGCACATTTCCACCCATGTATCATATTTATCTGAAAAGCTTAACAGCAGTATTCAAGCAAGTTTCAGCAATAGCTACTCAGCCATGTGCTTGCCCTACCAAAGCAAAAGCTAGCAAAACATCCACTGCAAAAATTCATGCCTCAGCTGCCTAGGCCCTACTTCCCGGTCTGAGGAATCACAAGAGAAGCCCTTCAGCTGGACTTAACCATGCTATGTGCTACCAGAATAGTAGGAAATAGTTAAATGTAATGCACCATTGATCTGGTAGGTTTTGTGTAATTTTAAACAAGAATGAAACACTCAGAATCTTACAGTGCGATCAAGGCAGGCTATAAATAATATTTGACTCATCTGAATACCTATGTAGAAATTAGGGTCTTCTGTTGTCAGATTTGCAGTATTTCAGTCTGGTTATTTTCATAGACAAGAATCACTTGCTCTACAGTAACGTGACACCCTTGAGCTGGATTAAATATGCCGTGTTCTTGCAAAGTTAGTCATTTTTACACTTGAATAGTCAAGGCAAAAATTGGCAGTATCATACAACTCTAGTCAGGAGTCAAGTTTCCAACTGTGAAATGAAATTCGGTTAACCAATTGAGTATGTGCAGTAGAAAAAAAATCCACTGCTATCCCCATGTCTACTTGGTAATGATTCCCTTATATAAAATGTATTGAACTGACATTTACAAAATGAACTATTTTAAAGGAGTGAGCTGTGTGCCAGTGATGAGCTGCTGAAGCTATCAAATTCTTCAGAGAAGATTTACAGACATCTCTTCAAAACACAGAGTAAGACAAAGATGAGACATAAAAAAAGATACCTTCTCAGTAATAGTTCATGGTTTTTGATGAATATATCAAGCATTTCATAAAGTTCGGAGCTGCAGAAGATTGAAGATGACAGTAAGTCCACCCAAGATGAAATCCAGAGTGTATTTCTTCAGACATTTAAGAGGACTTTTTCTTTCCTCCAGGAACAAATATTTAGTTGATAAAAGAGAGTTATAAAAATGTTCAAGTATAGCTCTGAATAAGGATTTTGGAGTTCTAGGTTCTACACAGACTTCATGCAAGATATTGGATGCATCCTTTGTGACTGATATTCAGATATTAGTATTTCTATATTCCCACAAAAGCTCAGGATTGTTTCTACTTTCACCAAAATTCATAATGAGTCTGTGTGCTGGTTCACAAGCTTGATGATGAGAAATGATTGGCATCCAAATCAGGGAAGGGAGAGAAATTTGCTGGCTAGAACCATAAGCATTCTTCTACCCACAGAGAGACCAGAATCGTCGAAGAAAACAAAATATAGTTCGTGTCCTCACTGTTTTCCTGTTGAACTTCCACATTCTGTCATCAAGCTGCCCATCTCCCTCAGATTTAGCATTCTGTTACTAAACCCATAGTCTCAGGAGTGCATTCTTGTGTCTTCTGGAGAACATTCTTGGACTCACTGTCAGGTGACTTGAGAGGAGCCAAACAACCTGCACAGAGAATCAACAAGCTCAAGTATTCTGAGGTAAAGAGGAAAAATTTACATTTTCATAACAGAAGTTGGCTGTTTCAGGACCTTGTCATGCAGCCCCTCACTGCCAAGACCTTGCCACATAAACCTAATACGGCATGTAATTTTCCCATGGTGACTTAGAACCAAAAAAGAAAATATTGTCTTCTAGTGGAAAGACATCTTGTTTTAGGGTGAAGAGGAGACCACGCACAGTACATTCCAGAGTAGTAATCCCCACAATATCAAAATCTAGCTTACCTTCCAGGACAACTTTCACAGAACAGATTCAGTGCCAAAAGGTATGGAGAATTACTAGAGATTCCCACTGGGAAAAAAAAAAATTGCAGTTTGCAGATTTGCGCAAACTTTGTTGTGGAAACTTAGGAATCTATGGTTAGGCAATAGCTGAAAACATTTTGACAATTCTGTTCTACTAAATAAAATTAGTGAAGCATGTTCTGCTTACCTCACTAGGAAAAGTGTATCACTGAAATACCTCCTCCTACCTATCTTATCATTTTATTGGTAAACCTGACTCCAGACTTTGTAGCACAGTGATCTTGTTAGTGCTTGTAATGAAGATGATGTGGATCATCGTCACTATCACTTCATTTTAATTTCATAGTTAATGAGTCAGTACTGCCTGAATTACATACCAAATTCATAAGCAAGTCCAAGACTGAATCCATTACTGCTACAGCATGACTGACTGCTCACCAAACACAGCCAGTGCTGAAACAAAAAATCCTTGTGCTTTGGTAGATGTTAGCTCTTTGTTGACCTCGTAAACAAAGATTATAATGTTGATACACAACAAGTACAAACCAGAGGCCACTGGCATATTTTACCTTCAACAATTTCAACAGTTAATATTTCCTGATAATGACCATTGGTAGATGACACATTCAATTTAACCAGCGTATTAACAAAAACATTCTTGTAAAAACAATTTTAGAGAAGAGATCAGTGAACAGGTCAGTGGAGGGACTGGAAGGTTTCGTAGTAAATAAAATAAAATAGCTTGACTGAACTGGAATGTCACTAATGAATTAAAATATGATAAGAAATGTGCGTAGTTTAAGGTGATGTGTGTGCAGGAGGGAGAAATAATACCCCTGGAAAACAAAAAGGAGACTCTAGGCACTTCCCTCATATTAAAGGGTATGGTAACAACTGTAAAGACTGCTTCTCTTTAAGCTATATATATACACGTATACAAACATTCATATTTTTTATAGTGTTATATATATAAATATTTAAATCTAAGGCCATCAAGAGCCTTGTCCTGTTAAAGCCCCTTAGTACAGAAGATAACCATAACCACGCAGCCCAACCAGTAGCATCACTACTGCAGAAACAAAGCATATTTCACCAAGTTGTCAGAAGAGTTAAACTTGCCCATAGACTGAGCAGAATAGCTCACTACTTCTTGAGATTACCAGTAGGTAGGATAAACCATGTTCCTCACAGAAATGCTGCAGATCAAGAGAACTTCTGTTAGAAGGAGGCTCTGTTGGAAGCTTCAGCTTTGAGCTTTGAGAACCGCGATGCTAAATTGCTTTTACATCATCAGTGATGTCAAAATTAAAATTACATAATTTAACTCCCTGCCAACACTGGAATGTCTGCTTAAGGTATCTTAAAATAGGTTTTGGAAATGCAAGCTAGTACATCAGAAGTAATTTCCCAGGCAGGTATCCTTGTTGTACACGATACGGTTAAATCTGTTGTGCATGGACAAATAAATTTCTAGTCTGACAACATATAAACAAGAAAAATGAGAGCAATACTTCCTTAACAGCTGAACAATCTACTGCTATTAGACAAAAATAATAATGCAGAAAGCTACTGTTTATGACTACAGGTTTCTGAAAATGCCAGTCCTGAAAGCACACCATGAAAGTACTTAAAATAATAGTAAACAGACATGTAATTGTATTGGTCTTTAAGTTATAGAGAAATGCAATTTGACCTTTAACAGTTAAATATTTTTATTTTTCATTAAAAAAAATAAAACAACAAAACAAACCAAAAAACACTTCCTCTTTCCACCTCCATTGCCCTGTGTTTTAACTGTTGCATTTCTTATGAAATGCAGCCTTCTCACAGAAATACTGAATGGTGGGAATGCACCTGTGAGCAGCTGAGGTTCTCAGACCTCCCATCCAAATTAATTGCAGCTTTTTTTCCCTTATTCCCAGAAACATTATGCACTAATATCGGTCTAGAATTAGAGGTGAACTGAGGTTTAAGCAAATGGAACTTCAGCTCGCATGTCACTCCCTAGACACCCCACCTTTACGTTATGTCCACACTGCAGTCCCTGTGTGCAACAGACAGCCTTAATGCCTCCTCTCTACACTCCTGTAACATCTGTGCATCACAACGCTAGAGCTCCATCTGCCTCCCAGGACCCAGGTACAACACTCGTCCCACTTCGGACAACAGTGTCCTGAAGATCCTGGTCAGTCAGGTTCGAAGGAGTCTGAGCTTAGTCTCCCAGGTCCTCATGGAGACTGAGTTCGCTGTGTCATTAGCACCAATGTGCTGCATGACTTACAAGTTCCTCCTCCATACCTAAGCAAACCAGACAGACATGACATCTTATTCAGTCTGCTACCTTTGCAGCTGCCAAGTTTCCAGGCAGTCCCAGTCCTCTCAGCTACCTGCCTAACAGTTTCCAACTTTGATCACCTATTTCCTCTATTCTTGAGCTGTCCTGATGCAGAACCACTTTATTGGCATTGGATGGAGGAAGTCTAACATCTAAGGGATTAGATCATTTCTTCTTAGAAAGCCATGCTCCTTGCATGAAGCATAAATCTTCCTCATGGTATAAGAGTTTTCACAATGAAGGTGCATACTATCTCCTTTCCAACTTCACCCATGAGCTAATCCATTTCTTCATGCTGTTTGAAGTCCCATTACTTTCATGTCAGGTTAACAAACATATTCTGCTTTGGCATGTGATTATTCACACAATATACTGTGGAATAAACTCAGTGGCTAGAAAGATTTTGAGCAACAAAAAAAAAAAAAGACACATTTTCAAAGCTTTCAACAGTCAGCTTGCAGACTCCCATTCTTTTCTACTTTATCTATTAGGTTAACTAAAAATAGAGAAATATAAAACAAAGGCGAAGGGAAAAAATATTTGTATATATTCTATTTTGTTGTTATTCTTTTCATTAAAGCTGTTGTACATGGATTTTCTTCCACTCCATAAATCTCTCTGCTTTATTCCCTTTCTCTTTCCCTTTTTTAGAATTAAAATGCACATACTGAAACAAGCTGTAATCTGCACACCAGTTTACAAACAGGAAAGTGAAACAGACTGTTGGCATAGTTTAATAAGCTGTACAGCTGTGCCTGTAATGATGTAAGGCACCTCTTCCTGTCAATCATAGTTGCATTCATGCTACGTGATATGTATGCTGTGTATGTGATACCACTTTTACCCTGTATAAAGTGGGACAGCTTATGTACACAAACAAGATCTTTTCATCAAAAAACATTCCTAGAGAGATTAAACACTTTCTTCAAAACTAGAGCATTCATGGACTAACAGGCTTTTCAGTTAGCCCAGTGTACAAATTTTAGCCTACTGTAAAGAATGGCCACTCCTCCCTGCATGTGCGGCCTTTCACTTTTGGCACCCCCAACCTGGTTCACAAGATTGAGCAGTGACCTGGGTTTGCAAGTATAAGCCAGAGCCTTTCTGCACACCCCAGTCCTTGGTAGTGACTCTAAACACGCTAAACTTTGCTGAAAAAATAAGATCTGGCATATACAAGGCAAGCTAAATTACTGCTGTGAAAGATAAACTCCTACAATCGTGAAATAGAGTAAACACTGACAAATTATTTCTTTTATAGAAACTACTTAATCTTGTGATTATACCTGACCTTATGACTAGAGAGAAGTCCTAGGTTTAACTGCTCCACATAAAAAATTATCCTGATAACAAATATACAGGACAATTTCTGTAGAAAAACAATATTTTCTTGTCATATATGAAGTTGTTTTGTCTCCTGAGACCTCTGCCCATGACATTACTAGTTAGTGCTAATTAGCTAGTTTATGCTATTAAAAAGCTTTCATGAAGTACGTACAACTGAACTTAATGGCATACCATTTCAGTATTTAAAAACAGCTGTTTCTTTCACTGATAAAACAGGATTGAAAAAGTCAGTGTGACTAGTATCTTGGTTCTATTAACACATCTTAGTGATTGGAATGATCAGCTTGGAAATGCCCAGCCCTGTACAGCCCCGTATATTTTGTCAAAATGTCCACTAAGCCTTCTATGCTTCTTTCTTTCAACAAGAACACAAAAGAGAGATATTAGGTATTAATTTCTTTAGTTACCTGTTTGTTGGGGGGGGGGGTTATTGTTATTATATTTTTACTTTACAGTTCAAGAAGTGGAATATTCTTTGAGGGAAAAAGTGAGTAGCAGTAATAAAGCAGTACCTGAAAGAACTCAGAAACCAAGTCATATTCACAAGGAGTAAAATGTAATATATTATTGAAGATGAAGAAGATAACCTGACAAATCTAAGCAATTATAGTAACAGGCTTTTTAAAGGAAGAAAGAATTGTAGATATAAAAAGCTGTCTGTGAATTAAAAGCCCTGATTCAAAGATCATAGATTTAAAAGCCAGAAGGTAGCATTATAATCATCTGTTCTGACTCTGCACATAACGCAAGACAGGAAATTTCACCCAGCAATTCTTTTTATAAACCCCACAATTTGTGTGTGAGTTAGATAACCTTTCTACAAAGGCACCCAGTGGAGCACTTACCATCTCCTGTAGTAATCAGCCCTGCTACCTGATTATCCTCATTATAATTACTGTACATTGTATTTTTAATAATTTGGAAGAGAATATCTTTCAATTCTTTGCCAGAATTACAATTGATGGCAACTGAGACTTCTCTATACTCTTCCTGCATGGTTTTCTCAAACAACTGGACTGGCGCACTTCATTTACTTGTTTATACTTTGGAGGAGTATAAAGTTTATATTTTGGATATGAGCATTTGTAACAATTTCTTCACCAGCTGTAAAACAGGTAACTCCTTCTCCTGAAGATCTATCCCTCTCTATCATATCTACCTACACAGGTCTATTTCCATCTACATAGAAAACATCTGCAAACCATTAGTTAAAGGAGTAAATTACTATTGCTAATGAAAGCCTGCAACTCTATCACTGTAGGAGTCAATCTAGAAAATTTCTGGATTACCTGGAAGATAGCAAATCTACTGCTTTTGTCCCTTCAAAGGTTAACTTCGGTGGAAATGTGCAATTAGCCCTAGAAGGAAACAAGGACACATTAGCCTACCAGAAACTGACCAGAATAACGACAATCAACAAAACAGTCTAGGACCAGGATTCAAAATACATAGGAAAGACAGTGAATAAATTCTGACACTGGCAGGGTAACTTCCTCTACTACATGCTGCTTAGTACGTGTCTTTGCAATTAATAGCCTTATTGTGTAGGACAAAATCTGTATGGATGGCATATGCGAGCCCAGTAGCTGCAATGTGGGACTGTGACAACACTCTCCCCACCAGGAGGGCATCATCTGCTGTGCTGAAAAAAATTTACAAATAGTATTAGGACAAGAGCTGTAATTCCACTGACTGACTAAAACTACCCCTGAGTAGACGGAGAAAAAAATTGCTTTGAGATGTTAAGCAGAGAAGTTTTTAAAACATACCACTGATAGCTTTCATGAATCAGCTGGCTAGGAGACCACAAGAAGCAAATGAACTGCTTACTTGGTCATGGATAACATGAAAGATCTTCATCTGGTAAAAAACCTCACCACTGAAGTGCCACTGCATAACATAGATCTTTATAGGTATATTCAGCATCTTTTCAACAGCAACATCATCAAATCCACTATAAGAAGAGAAGAGCTACTTTAAAATGCGAACACATGAGCAGATTGAAGAATCAGAGATCATTGCACTATTAATTCCAATTAGGAAAGGCTTGAGAAAGGGGGAAAAAAAGAGGCCTGCCTCCCTGAACAGCAAGGAAAGTTAGCAGAACTAGGAAAGCATCCTCTAAGAGACTAATAAAATAAGCAAATGAAGAAAGAAAGAAAAAGAATTATAAACCATGACACATAAAATTAAAAATATAACTAGATAGAGGGAAAAAAAACAACAACAACAAACTCTGAAAAACAATGAGCTAAAGGTGTCAAAATCTACACACAGGGTGGAAAGGTGTTCTATACTACCTATTAATGGTCGAGGAACAAAGTAGCACTCAGAAACTACAAGGCTGCATGTCACAGTCTTTTCTTGGAGGGTGACAGAACTCGATCTGTATGAACAGGCTGTCGTGTAGCTATGAACAAAATCAGCACTACGAAAGTACTAGAACCAAATGAAAATCAGATAAAACAACTAAGAGAAAGCCATCATGAATAGCTGCATCACTTATGATCAAACTAAGTTTCTACTTAAAATTGACTTGTATGGCAAAAATGTTAGACATTTTTCCAACAGTTTCTGAGGATAACTATAGGCTTGTGAAACTGCAATCTGTATAGGATGTTTCAGTAGTAATTATAACACTGCTAGCATTGTTATAATAGAATAACCAGATATAGGAATAAATATAACCCCGGGGTGGGGGTGTTAGTTTACTTCCATAATGAGAGGCCAGCATTACAAACCTCCTGAAGTTCTGATGCAGTCATCAATATGTGAAGAAGGCCTGACTCAAATTTCCAATTGCCTTCTCCCTGTACAGTCAACAAAATGTCACCGTCCTGCTTTGAGTTAGAACAGAATTCATTCCATTCAGTGATTTTACTTCTCTGCTCAATCTCTTCTAACTGCACTGTCTGATGTTAACAGCAGATTTTTGCAGACAGCCTCTGCTTGCACAAGTGATAACACTGCATGGTTAGAGTCACTACCAAGGGCTGGGGTGTGCAGAAAGGCTCTGGCTTATCCTTGCTGCTGTGCAGACCAAGGGCACTGCTCAATCTTGTGAACCAAGCTGGGGGTGACGGCAACAGTGACAAAAGTAAAAGGCTGCACCTGATGGGAGGAGCAGCCAGGACAGGTGACCCTGAAGTGACCAGCGAGGGATTTCATCCCATGTAGAGCATATTCAGGATAAAGCTGAAGGATCATAAGCATCAAGCACTTCTTCGATAGCTGGCATCCAAGGAGGGTTTTGTCTGCTCTGCCTTCAACCCCAAGGTGTAAACTGAATCGAGTTCCAGAATCCAGCTCCTGAATCCAGTTCCCATCTGCCACTCATTCCACTAGAGGACTTCCCCAGTGCCTGCTCCACAGCCTCAGTGGTGATGGTGATGTAATTGCCATCATGGAGCTGGGTTTGATATTGGTTTTGTATATATATTTATATATTCCATTTTATTGTTATTGTTTCATTAAAGCTGGTTTAGTTTTCTAATCCATAAGATCTCTCCTTATTCCTTTTCTATTCCACTTTGGGAGGGGAGAGGGATGAACAGATTGTCTGTCATTGGTCTAGAGGCTGCCCCAGCCCTTACCCTTGACAACTACAGAAAAAGCATTTTGGATCAAAAAAAGCTGCTAAGAATTCCTGTTCTCACAAGGCATTCAGTCAGAATTATGGACATCAATTACACTCTGAATCTAGAACAAATCCATGAAACTCAAAAGAATGTCCCTGAAAATTGGACCTAAATTTATTCAGATTATCCTCCAGCTTCAGGAAGTGGTGAACTCATGAGCAGAAAATGTTATTGCTGTAATTTCCTGGCAGTTTAATTTACTCACATTATAAATCAGGTGCAGGAAGACACCCCAATCCAAATCTACTGGTTACTCCCAAAAGCATTTGGACACAATTTTTATTTTTTTTTATGGTGATTCTTGGTGAGAAATGGTATTTCTGCCATATGATATGTTTTTCTCCTGC
>JANHFX010017057.1:0-26667 GCA_027560015.1 Chloroceryle amazona
GTCAAGAGACTCTCTAACATATAAAGCCACCCCTCCACCTCTCCTACCCTGCCTGTTCTTTCTGAAGAGCTTGTAGCTTTCCATAGCTTCCATACTTTACTTAGGTAAAGTAATAGTAATAATAGTAAGGTAAGCAAGCTTTAATACTTTGCATAAAGGCAATGCCAAAGCCTTGATCATTCTATAAAAGTGTTTGGATAGAAGCATACTAACTGCCTCATTTAATCCCATCAATCTTATTTTTTCCCCTTTTACAGCTAATAATCTTTGTGACAAAATAGTGCGTTCAGGGAATTAATGACAGCAGAAATGATCTGAAAAGTGTTTTTAAAATCATCTATGATCATTTTAAAAGAGTAGTTGCAATATTTATACTAAACCAGCAGCCAAGTGCTCTATACTATAGAAACAATTCATATCAATGAGCATTGTCATAATTAGTCAGCCTTTGTGTTCAAAGGGGATGAATTTTCCATCTGACACTTTTTATTAAGACATTAAGTTGCTTTTCCTGGTAACTTTTATAGCTGCTTCTGAACTATACAATTAATTAGAATTTGAGTTGGCATGAAGGCAACACATCCTGCCAGCAGTTTCCTGATGGGGACATCCTCTGTGTGGTACAGAGAAATCCCAACCACACATTGAGTCAAAAGAGATTGTTTCTTCCTCTCTCTTCAGATATTAAAAACAAAAAAAAAGAGAGAGAGATATAAAAAGAATCATATGACTTCTTGGACTACTGTAACTTAACCAATCAGAGCCTGGTTGTTAACTTTCAAAAGATTTACCTTTCGAAGCCAGAAATAACCCCCTTACTAATTCCCTTTCTTATTCCTGAACTGACATAAGTAGATTCTGACATCCTCAAAGGCCTGATCTGGAGATCGAAAGTAAACAGATGAAGTGCTGAAACCAATGAATACAATAAGAATTCTGTTGCTGACTAATATTTCAGAGAACAACAGAAAGTTTTGAAATGTGTCATATGCCACAATGTTCCAGGGAAAAATGACAGTAAATGACAATAAATATTACTGTTTGTGGCATCTCAGCTTTTTTAATATGTATAGCAGTGAATACAGTACATCAGTAATGTAATCCATAGTTACTCTTTGGAACAGATTCAGATTCTCCTAACTGTTGTTTGAGGGAAAATCATAGCCAAATATTTTTAATGTATTTTTTTTTAGATCTTAAAAAATCATCCTACTACAAAGCAAAATAATTGTCTTTCTTATATTTCAGTGCTGATGAGGTATAATCATCAAAAAGATGGTCATTAATTTAAAAATTAATTGATTGTATAAAAGATGATGTGATCTAAACTGATTACAAATTTGAAGGTGTCAATTTAATCTGTGGTGGAAAAAACATCCTTTACACAGGGATAAGATAATAATAGAGACTAGGATGAAAGACAAATGTTTTATCAGAAATAATTTGAATGAAAATATGAAAAAATCAGTATTTACTAATATTAGAATATAAAATAATTTAAAAGATGCATATGTAATATTTCTTTGATGATTTTCAAAAGAAAGATCAAGAACATATTTTCATCATCACAACTTCTGGATTTTCTTTCTTCAAAAAGCACAAGTAAAAAAATGTTGCCCTAAAAATTATTGCTGAATGAAACCTCTATGGCTCACAGTTTTACTGTTTCAAACACTGCTGAAGTATTTATTAATCATTGTGTGCACAGACAACTATAGAGTGTGAACACATTCTACTTTATAAGTAGATTAATTTCTCTGAAAATTACTTTCCTGACCATCATTTCAAATTTTGAGGATAGCTAAATTCCAGCCCCTAAAGTAAAAATTATTTGATTGAGTTGGAACAAGACATAACTTCAGAAATATGATTTGGGTAATTATTTCAGCTAAAATTTCTGAAGAAACTGGAACAAAAATTTTGGTAAGAATCAGTCCTGTAAGTATATTTTCAGAATATTTAAATTTTGGATGCAGATTAACAAAGCGTTTGCCATCATACTTTCATTTTATCACATACCTTGACTGAACTTTCTCTCTATAGCTCTGCAGAAGACACCTTATGAACCCTATCTGCCTCTCCCAGAAGAAAATAAAAGAAGACAGAAACTTGATGCCATCATTTGTAGTGACTTTTAAAGGAAAAAAAAAAAAAACAGTAAATGCAGGCAAGACAAAGTATCAGATTCAAAAATTCCATTTAGCTGAGGTCTTGGTGCAAAATGTCAAAGGCACCTAATTATCACTACCAAATTATTATCAGGTAATTTTGTTAATGAGAAATAAATATTTTGTATATGAATGAAACTTAGATGCCATTGAAATAAATTATACAAAGATGATATTTGAAGGAGGGGAAGTGAAAAACTTTCTGGAGTTTGGGTTTCTCTAGTGGAGGGATTCACAGGTGAAGGGTGAGCCTATCAATCATAAAGTGTCAATATCTATACATATTTTTAAGGCAGCTTCAGATCATGCTATTATATGCCATTTACCACAGTGTTGTGGTTTAATCTGGCAGGCAGCTAAACACCACACAGACATTCTCTCATTCCCCATAATCCACCATTTCAATGGGGTAAAGAGTTAATGAGCTGAGCTAAGAACATTTTAATGGGACAGAAAGGGAAGAGAAAATAATAATAATAAAAACAAGTGATGCACAATGCAATTGCTCACCACCCACCAAGTGTTGCTCAGCCAGTTCCCAAGTTACAGCCCTCGCCAGATCTCCCCCGTTTGTATAAGTAGCATGACATCATATGGTATGGAATATGCCTTTGGCCATTTTGGGTCAGCTGTCTGGTTTGTGTCTCCTCCCAGTTTCCTGTGATTCCCAGCCTTCTTGATGGTGGGGTGGAAAGCTGAAAGGTCTTTGACTTAGTGTAAATCCCACTTAGTAACTAAATTTATCAACATTATTCCCATCCTAAATCCAAAACACAATACTGTACTAACTACTAGGAAGAAAATTAACTGTTTCTCAGCTGAAACCAAGACATACAGCATTTCAAGCCTTTGAACAGCCAGATTTTATTACATGGCATGAACACAGAACTGCTGCAACCTTTAGCTAAAAGTAAACAATTTACTCCTGCAACATTTATGATTGTATAGCTTTATACACATACACATAGCTTTATACACATCATTAGAACACACACATTTGTTCTTCATATGTATCCTAAGAAGTAGTGATAAACTGGTATTCCAAGAAATATCAATACAATAACAGCTCTGTGTAGCAACCTTTTTCAACCAATGATGTGCTCTGTGCACAGTTATACATCCTGTACACTCTCTTTGGTGTATAACCACACACAGACAATATGCATGTATCCAGCTACTGTTTCCAAAACACACCTTAAAATTAGATTATTACTCTAGTTCTGTAACATGCATGAAAGTGAATGGGTACAGTAACCAATTAATAAATTCTGGTTATGTGACTTTTTTTCTTGTTTTGTACCTCTCGCTGAACACAGACTACACTTAAATGAAGGCAATCTCATTAATGCCATTTACAAGTAGGATCTAGCATGTTGCCCTTAATCAGGCTAGAGTCTTTAAAAGATTGCCATGCAGCAATATATAACTCAAAAAAAAGTGAATGGCTAATTAAAAAAAAATAAAAAGGAAAAAGATGAAAGTACATTATTTGTACATCAAAGTCTTTATCATCCTTTGAAAAGAGACCACACTTCTCAAACCTTTTTTCCTGAAGGTCTATCTTTTCTGTTTTTATTAAATGCATTTGAATCATAATCTATTTTATTAAAAGTGTGCTTCATAACTAGTACATTACTCAGTATTTTTCTCAAACTGATCATTAAAACAAAAATACTAAAATGGTAAGTCCTTTTCAGAAAAAAAAGTTCTGATATGGCAACATCTCCATCTTTTTTCATGGTAAATTCTCCTGTAAAGAATTAATTTACCTTTTCTGCAGTGTCATTATCCTTTCCACGAATTGGTTTAATGGTCTCAGTTCATAGACCTTACAGTTCTAAGAGGCTTCTTTTTCCTCATGTCTCAGGGATTTAGTGTATTACTACTTTTGATTCCCTAATTTAGCTTTTAATCAAACTTTTTTTTTGGCCTAACTGTATTTACACTTTTATCAATCAGACTTAAGAGTCTTTTTGTTTGTTCAGATGCTCCTTACTACTGCCAACCTTTCCCTTTGGTGTTTAGCCCTGTTTACACTTTCTCAAGGATTTCATAATAGATGGTGTGAATTGGGACAGTGTTATCAGTATGGTTGTCATCAACAGTTTCTGCACTACCTGCAAGAATGTAACTCTCTGAAGCAGCTGTACCCTTTAGCTTTCTGTCAAGGTTTAGGGTCAGGGCCATACACTAGACCTATAACAGAAGCCTTCTTTTAAACCCTCTGCCTTCCCAAATGGGAAGAGAAAGGGAAAAAAGGAGAGATACTTCTGGATTAGACAACTAAACCAGCTATAATGAAATGAGTAACAATAAAATGAAATATATACAAATTGAGCCCAGCTCCCCTAATGGCAGTTACATTACCATCACCACTGATGCTGTGAAGCAGGCACTGGGAAAGTCCCAGACTGGACTTGGCAGCAGGTGGAAACCATGTTCAGGAGCTGGATTCTGGAACTGAATTCCCGAACACATGGGTCAAGATCAAAAACAGAACAGACAAAACTCCCCTCAAATCACCTTCATAGTCCCTCATCTTTATAGTAAATATGACTTATATGGGATGGAATACCTCACTGGTCAGTTTGGGGTCACCTGTCCTGTCTGCTTCTCCCTGCAGGTGCAGCCTTTTACTTGCACCCCCAGTAAGGTACACAAGATCCATCAGTGACTGTAGTCTCACACCAATCCTTGGTACTAACTCTAAACACTGAAAGTTACCACCGCTGGAAGCAGACACTGTCTGCAACAACACACCATTAACTTCAGAAAGTGCAGTTAGTTAGAAGAGATTGAGCAGAAAAGTAAAATCAGTGAACAGAATTACTTCTAACTCAAACCAGGACACTTCCTTTTGAATTCTTATTTTTACCTAGTTCTTATTAAAATTTAAGAGTGAATTCTTTGGTCACTGTTACTTCTGTAGGGATGCTGAATCTAAGCACCTTATGTTTCCTCTTACAGATGGTGCTTCCACAGTGAGATTTTTGAACCAGATCCTACACTTCACTGAGCCAAGTAAAGGATTGCTTTTCTTTCTGTGGGCTTGCAAGCCAGCTATTCTATTAAACAATTACTGTTATCACCTGTTATGATTTGGCCTTTGTTCATAGAGAAATTGAGGTCACGCATTTGTTTCTTACTCACCCTAACTTGTCTCAGGCTACAGCAATCAGTCTTATTTCTGTAGTTGTTTAGGTAGCAATACAGACACTACTCTACTTTTCTTATTTAGGCCTGGGATTTCAATTCCCAAAGATTCCAGTACTTGAAATATTAAATTTATTAATTTCAAGAACTCTAAAATGTATGCTTCTACTTTACCACAACTATGTTTTATGCTATAGTTTCTATGTATTTTGTAGCCTGATTTTATACTATTCTGTTATTATAATTTTCTTTCCATTAAGCTTCTGACTTCAGTATTGCCTTCATTTAAGACATAAAATACTGATTTTCTTATCTTAGTTCCTACGCTTCCAACTTCTACATAAAAGTGGATTTACTGCAAATCTTTTAAAATTACATTTATTTTCCACTTGTCTCTTTGGTTATTTCTGTTCTCTGACTTACCCTTCACATTAAGATACAGAATTATCATGATTTCCCTCTTCTACAGCTGCGTGTTGTCTGACTGTGAAATCCTCTGTGTAGAACTTTACTAACAATTGTTTGAATAAGCTGCTGTTTTGCTGGGAATTCCCCATCTTCTGATGAAGCTGACACATTCCTCTTTATACCACCTTTCTTCCTCACCTGGAATACCACGTCCATCTCTGGAGCCCTCAGCACAGGAAGGACATGGCCCTGATGGAGCAGGTCCAGAGGAGGGCCACAAAGATGATCAGGGGGCTGGAGCACCTCTCCTTTGAGGACAGGCTGAGGGAGCTGGGATTGATCAGCCTGGAGAAGAGAAGGCTCAGGGGAGACCTAACAGCCACCTTCCAGTACCTTAAGGGAGCTTATAAAAAAGACTGCAGAGGGCCTCTTTACAAAGGCCTCTAGTGAAAGGACGAGGGGCAATGGTTTTAAATTAGAAAAGAGTGGATTTAGATTGGATGTTAGGAAGAAGTTCTTTACCATGAGGGTGGTAGAACACTGGAACAGGTTTCCGAGGGAGGTGGTTGAGGCCCCATCCCTGGAGACATTCAAGGTGGGGCTTGACAAGGCTCTGAGCAACCTGCTCTAGTTGAAGATGTCCCTGCTCTCAGCAGGGGGGTTGGACTAGATGACCTCTAGAGGTCACTTCCAACCCAGACATTTCTATGATTCTATAATTCTTCCAAGCATTAAAACCTAACCTCTGCATTTTTCAGACTTTTGGAACCATGGGGTTATTTTGGAGAACAGTACTGTTAAAGCTGAGGGACTTTAAAGAGAGAACTCACACTGAAGTAGACTCTGGGTCTGATCAATAGGTCTGACCAGCTACCCATAGGTTAACTTTATAGATATATAGATTTTGCTGATTGTATTGATTACCTCTCCATTGACTAAGGAGAGTTTAGATTTATGTCAGTATGTGGACATCTATCTGTGGGCATCAGAAATTTAGGTCTTTTAATATTGAAATAATTCTAATATTCAGATTCTCTCAGCTACAACTTCTTTGCAATATTTTGTCCATTATCTGTAGCTCTCCAAAAAAAGAACAATTTTTTGTCCATACCATCAATGTGACCTCCTCTTAAGAGAACATACCAAATACTTTGAGCAAACAAAGAAATTGAGGTACCATGATTGCAAAATGATGAAGATCTGGGGAGTTTAACTTTATTAAAGGTGAGAAGGGTTTGCAAATACATTTTCATTACTGTTGTATTGCATAGTTTAGCTAGAAATGATACAGAAGCACGCAGAATATGACACAAGCACAGCATAGGAGGTGTACCGCAAGTTCCTAAGGGACCTTTTTACTTGATCAAAGCCAGGTACAATATGTAATTTCTTTCCCTAAAATTTTAGAGGTGGAAAATTTTCTTTAATGAGCAAATGCCAAATAATTTTATCCAAATGTAAAATCACTTCCTTGCTTATGTCAAGATCACTGCGGATTCATTTCATATATAAGACTTAGCCCTTATATCAACTTATTATGCTAAAGTTTCTGATATTATAATTGCAGATGGTTTCCATAGATACATGGAAGAAGACTGGCATATTATGGTAAATATTGAATTACGCTAAGAATGCACTGAGGTGTAAATTTTCAGATGACAACATCTATGTTAAGGATTCACAGAGGAAAAGAAAAATGCTTTTATAAAATAATAAAATCTTGGATGAAATAATATGTAGAGTATGAAAATAAAATATTTCCAGTACTCTTCTTCCCACTGAATTGAAAGAGACTCAAGTTCTAGTCTTCATTGTCCCACCAAAATGGAATGCTCCATTTGTTGTAAACAAAAAGTCAAAAATAATTTAAAAAAAACCCTATTTAAATTCAGCCCAAAGATCTGCAGTGCAATACATAACCCAATAGCCATTTTTCTGCAGGATACCATTTACTTTCTAACCTAAGCCTGTTGCAGCAGAAGGAAAAAAGCAAACCCCACAGCACCTTTACAGTATTGTTTAGCACTTTTTTTTTGATTTTTTTTTTTTCTAATCCTTTTCTTCCGAATTATTATTGTAGTACTGTTATTCATAACTGATTTTCCAACACTTTCTTAATAACTTGTGTGTTTGATTTAAACTAGATTTCATATGAATCGGTGTTAGAGGTACCATAAATCTCAATGGGATTTGAAGAAGGGTCTTTTATGTCTAAATTATCAGTAATAGCATGGAAAGAACAAATATGGGCAAACATCAGTATACATATTCATGCACGGCTTAAGTTTTTAAACAGAAAGAAAAGAATCATGTCACATTTCACCTCAAACCTTTTAATGGTAAAAATGGAACTGTATAAAAACAAATAAACAAACAAAGGAACAAACAAAATTCATAGTTAGTCCTCTGTCAAAAGTCCTGCCTTCTCTGGACTGCATATCTTTTTCTTAATACTGGCTCACAGCAATTATGCAAGAATGAATCTGAGTTGGAACACAACACTTCTTAAAGAACAGTCTGTGACACTTAAATGCATTTGTATCTTTAATGCAAATTCATTAAGGTTAAAAAAAAAAAATCCAAGTGTTTATCCATCTGGAAATACTGTGCTTTCTCTTAAGTGATCTCATCACATTATGTAATCAGATTACCTGCAATTTACCACACACTGAAGATAATTAAAATGAATTATTTAGAAATGTTGTTTGCTATGTGAACATACTGTCTTACTTCCAGCAAAAATATGTATTTATTATAGAATGCCATGTAATAAATGTCTATCACCAATACCAATATCTTTTGTCACACTTTGGAAAGCACAGAACTGTTAGCATTTGCATTAGTGCAGCATTCCTTTCTGCAGGCGTGAGTGGCTTCAAAATGAGATTGAAATATCATTCATTTACTGCATATTCTTATGTGTCATGCAATTTATACCTGAAAAGATAACAGATAAACAAAGAAAATCTATAACCTTGCCACATGATAGTACTACTTGATTGTCCACTGTAAGTAATGAAAAAAGGTTACAGCAGATAATATACTGTGTCCTCATGAATGGTATAGAGTCAACTGTAGTTTGTTGACAGAAAGGAAATTTTTCAAAGTCTATTTTACTTCTGGATATGTTAAAATCTTTCTTAATTGCTTCTGAAAAGGTTGCATCAAAAAGACTGACTGTATTTTGTGAAAAATCAGAAAAAGTCCAAATCCAGTTCCTTTTGCTTTGAATGGAAACCAGACCTAAGAAAATGCTTCATCAGCACAGATGATAGTGAAAAGTATACAGCATCTTGCCTCAGTTACTGAAGATCAGATTGTGTAACAGTTGACTTTTGCAGAAATAGAAGCAAAATCTCCAATTATTTTTTTTTTTTAAATCTAGAGAGCTGCTACTGTTTCTCCTCTAAAATAGATACATTTCAAATAAAGCTGGAAAAACAAGACAATAAACGCACCACTCTTTTTTTTTTTTTTTTTTTTTTTTCTGGGCTGCTTGTGGGATCTTGCATTTGCAAATATTTTCTGCTGGCGTTGAGGGTCAAACTTTTTTTTTTTTCTTTTTTTTTTTCCCCCCTATTGATTCACTCTTCAAAATGGTTCTAATGTACAGGCTCACTCTGAAGACCAAGCCTTTTGGGAGACAAGAAAACTGTTGGTGAGCTTTAAGCTAAATCATGTGTTGGTTCTAAACCATCAGGAAAAGGAGGTTACTTTAGGTCTTTTAAAAAATACTAGAAAATGCTTTTTTAAATAATCCATTTCCTTATGTATGCATCCAGTCTTATACTCATAGTTTATGTTTCCTAATGTTATTTTAGGTGACGTGTATAATTTAGGAGAATACACTTTATGTTGGATCAGATATTGAATAACAGGGCACTGTGTGTTCACATCAATATGAAAGTGGATCATGAAATGTAACTATTGGTTTGAATTATTGATTTCTTGTGTAGATTATCAGCTTCTCCATAATCACTTATAAAACTAGTACATTATAATTAGAGGATAAGTAATGAAAATTAGTCTCATCAAATAATTCTCATTCTCAGTTTGAAAGATATTAATGTTTCCCACCTAATGAGTGACAAAAGAAATAATTTGTAATAACGTCTTTCTCATTTACAGTTTCATTATGTAAAGAAGAATTATTTGCCCATTCTTCCATGTGTGTGGAAGGAACAAATTCTCTTCTTTTTAATCAGTTTATACAGATGATCTGTAATGGCAGCATGTAATAGGAAGCCTTGCAGTAAGAAGCATCTTATTCTCAAACTATATTTTGCAGTAGATATTTATAGTTTTCTGTGTTTTGGCTGTGTAGAATGCCATCCGCAGAAAGATTGAATTCTCCTTCCTTCCTGGTGATTCATTATCCTACACTGGCTTCTTGATTCATCCTTCCATCTTGGTTGTCAGAATGAAGTGTCACTACTGGAAAAAAAAAAAAGAACAAATAAGACAAATGTTTTTAGCACAACTGGCAGAATGTAACTTTTATGTTCAGTGCTCTTTCGCATTACTGGAAAACAAATACATTAATCCATATCCAATTAATCCAGTCTTGATCTTGTCTATCAAGAAAACTATTAACAGCATTGCAGAGTTTTAAGTAAAATATATATGCATAAAGCATGTATGAGATATAAAAATACATAAATTAAAAAATATATATGTTCCTATGCTTATATATATCATCTTATAGAAAATTTGTAGATCTATTAAAAAAAAGTCTCTGACAAAGTGCCCGCAGATTTTATTCAAGATTTCAAAATTAAACATGGTATTAAAAAGCACTTAGTTCCTAAGACAGTACTGAATGTAGAACTTTGTCTCAATTCTAAAAAGGGAACCTATATGTAAAAACTCAGAGTAATGGAGAAACCAAAACATCCTCGATGAAAAAGTTACTGAATAGAAAACATGGATATGAGAGATGAGTGAAAACATGCTAAAATTTGAAAAAAAGTCATTACTTTTCAAGCAGGACTCAGTATCACATTTTTCCTATTTTTACAGTGTTTCACTGTTCCTGTCACATTTTCAAATGGAAAGCAGTAAATAAGAGAAGGTGAGAAACAAAAGAAAGTTGTATTTAATTTCTAAATGTTGTTGCATAGAGAAGAAGAAAACAACCAGGCAACAAGCAAAACAAGACACAACTTACCTCCAAAATTTTTAGCAAAGTTTTTTAAGAGACTTTTCTTTTCTAAAACCTACTCCAATACTACATTGTTACAATAATCAATTGTTCTTTGCATTAAGGTTTTAAGTATCTTGGAATTCAGACACTTAGAATTTGTAACTGTGTTCTAGACCACTAATCCTTTTTACTCTTTTTTTACACAAGATGGAAAAAAATATTTAATAAATGAGATGCAGGTACTGAATACAAGTTTTACAGCTTGTAAGAGCAAACACTAAAAAAAATAAATAAATAAATAAATAAAATATAGAAACAGATGTCAAGATTAAGAAATAGATGTTCTATATTAGTAATAGGACACTGACAAAGGTTAGTAATCGTTCTTTATTTAGTGGACTAGTAAAGCTAGAAGAAATGATCATGAGAAAGGCCTAAGTGTTGAATGATTCTTTGCAATGCAAGTCTTAATCACTCTTAAAAAGTTCAGTTTAAGTCAGACAGTTAATATGAGAGGAAGAAGGACATTAGCACAATATTAAAGACAAAGGATAATATCTCAACTTTGATAGAAAAAGAAAGGTCAGAGTTTATGTATGAAAGTCCCCAATTTAACCAAGTATTCTCTAACTTGCTCTCTATTCAAGGTTTATCTTACTCAATTGTGGTTGCATTTATTGTGATTGTCATCTGAATATTTTGTGAAAGTGATAAATATTTGTGAAAATATTATCAGTTTTGTGAAAACTTCAAAGTTATCTGCTGGACCTGACAAATTCGGGTTTAGATATCTGACTGTAGCAATCTTGGATTTGCTGTTATCTTTAATAGTGCATTTTATTAAAAGACAGGACAAAGACAAACTGGAGTCTTTATGAAAAAAGGGGAAGAACTGTAAATCCGTCAAATTATGTTCAGCTGGCAGAAAAATACTGACGCAAATTAAACAATTTGCATGTATCCACAAGAGAACAGCAATCACCATGAATTGAAAAGAACAAGTTGTAAACACTTTTCCTTTCCCTCTAATGTGATAACATGCATTGTGAACAGGACAGAACCAACAGCTAAAATATCTAGAATGTAGTAAAACATTTACATTCTTTTGCCTTCTGTTTTCCTAGAACAAGCTAGAAAAGTGATCTCTAGATTAATTCACTAAGAAGTAGCCACAGAGGTGGATAGAGTGAAATTGCCTGTTGTTCACTGTCCAAAGTAAAAGGTACACATAACAAGGTTTCACTGGCATCTGATTTGGATATATAAGCAATGCTCTTAAAAATGATCCAACTGAAATAAGCAGAAACTATATGTAGGAAGTCAAAATTGAATTCAGTGGTATTCCAAGGCTAGATTTGGAATTTGACAAAAAAAAAACCTATTAAATGTAGAAAGGACAGTTGGCTGAAATGCAGCTCTGAGAGCATGAAAGTACATATTTTGAACTAGAGAAGCTTTCACTGGAGACACTCAGCATGTAAACAGTGTGGAACATCTCCTTGTATTTCTTGGCATAGCCAAGGCAGAGACAGGGAGATTGGGAAAAAGTCATCATCTGCAGGGTGATTTCCCAGTCCTGCTTTATTAATTTAACAAAAGACATGACTAAACTCACTAGAGGGCTACACGTTTCCCTTTTGTGACTGCAACCTTTAGATAAGAGTAGTCATTTTTGTCAGGGAAAGACTGTTTTGATCAAATACATGGCTTTAGATCTATTTACAGGATTTATAAGAGACAATGCATGAGTCCCAAGCAATCCCTGAAAAAGACCAAATGCATTCCTGTCTATGATGAGAGTATCCTACAGGGAGTTTCCAGCAACAAGATGCACAGGTTTGGTCACTCAATGTTCAAAGCAGGGCACTTAGCAAGAGTGTTCTACCTGATTTCAGAAACCAGAAATACACTCATTGACTGGACATACCCATTTAAAACTTTTTAACTCTTAATCAAAGCCACTCAACACTTTTGTCTTAGGTTTGGCTGGAATAGAGTTAATTTTCACAAGAAGCTGGGAGGGGACATGGTCAGGATAGACTACCTGAACCAGCAAAGGTTATATTCAATACCATATGATGTCATGATTAACATGTAAACTAGGGGAGGTGGCTGGTGGTGAGGAGGGATGGTGGCTTGGGAATGGGCTGCGCATTGGGTTCTAGGTGGTGAGAAATTGCATTGTGCATCACTCCATATATTCTTTTATTAATATTATTGTTATCATTATTTCTTCTCTCCTTGTGTTGCCCTCTTAAACTGTCCTAATCTCAATCCATGAGTTTTTTACCTTTTGCTTCCAAATCTCATCCACATCCCACCAGGTGGGGTGGAGAAAACAAGTGACCACATGGTGCTTACATGACATCTGGGCCTAAGACATGACTACTTTGTACAGATTTTGAAGACAGACTTACTGGACTTGTTCAGCTAGCTTGTCATTTGACTCTGTGTCAGCTCTATCTGGAGGAGAAGGTTATATCCACTAATGGTGTACAGAAGTTTGGAGGCCTGTCATTAAGATCTGTATGAGGAAAAACTGTTCATGCATACTTAGCTTGCGGGGTTCTCTTTAACTGAAATTTCATCATAACCATTTTAGAAGAAAAGCTACAGCTTTACTTACTGTCAAAATGTGTAAATTGCAATGAAACAAGGCTAGAAATAATCTAACATACAATATTTTTCTTTTACATCCATGGACACCCTTACTGAGAGTAAGAGTCACAAAATGTAGAAAACATACCTTTCTTCCCTCTACATCATATCATGTGGAAATGTTACAATCTCACCTGTATGATCTTTCTGTAATTAATGCATAATATGTAACTGACTATTTCAAAGTAATTGATCATAAAAATACATTCTATCTAGAACATGATTTATTGGGTGAGATGATAATGCATGTAAAGAATAATCTTTTCTCTTCATCATGTTAGTAAAGATAACTGTCTCAGAACTGGAAAGAAGAAAGGGAGTTTCTCTTGGTGCCAAAATGAAAATGAAACAATCATCCTGAACTAAAAAGAATAAAGCATAATATTGCTTTAAATCTTAATTTCTACGGTTTTCTATTCTACATGGACATCAAAATAAGCTTTATGCCAAATCCTGAAATAGGAAAAAAATTGTGGCTGATGCCTTTCAAAAATAAAGTCACTACTGTGACAATGTAATATACAAGCTTTTGGTGTATGTAAACATAAAACTACCATCTCTCAGAAGTCAACTTATAGAAACAAATGCAGCTGCACTTGTTAGGTGATGCTTAATAAAATATCAAACCTTTCCCCATAAATATATGCAAAATTGACAAAAGGTTGGTTTTGGAAATATTTTTTTTTTTTGATAGGAAAGTATGCATTAGTAGAGTGAGATTTATTTTGATTTTCCCCTAGTACGTTAATTAGTAATAAAAAATAAGGTAAAAGTTGCTTCCAACAGAGTTTAAGAGTTGTAACTGAGGACAGAGTTTGGCTCTATTTAATCACTGAAAAAAAATCCCAAAACACTTGCAAAAAGGAATTACAAAAAAAAGAAAAAAAAAAGACTAAATATGTAGAATGCAGATTTCACTAACATCTGTTTATTCATTTTCATTTTATATTCTAAACTGCATTATACATTGAAGATAAAATTCACCCATCTGTTTTAATATGAATGATTCAGTTCTTTATAAGAATTGTATGCAAACTGAAACACATAAATTACTAAGCATATTGGGAATTAAAATACTATATTATATGCAGTTAAAACTATTTTGAGCTACTGCTTTTGCTGTTGACTCTTCCAGAAATGTGCATTATTCATCAAGTAAAATTTTTAGAATCAATTCAATAGAGCTGCCAAAATCACTGTCTTTGCTCTACATTGGTCTAATACAATATGAAGGCAACACTGTAAAACTGAATGTTTCACACAGAAAATCTTCTTCAACCACTACACTCCTATCTAGGAATGCAGGTAACAGTTTATAATCTCATATGATTTTTAAGCAAAACTACTCTAAGAAGCCATTGCATCCTTTTTGTCTTCCTTTTTGGTTGTTCATAAATTCATTTCCACTTTAATCCCTTAATCACTGGCCTTTGGTGTTCTCACACTAAAAACAGATCATGCCAAGATGAGGATCTGACAATTACTGATTCTTGAAGAGCTTTGATTTAAATTAATTTGGTATCAAATACCAAGCCATTTCTTAATTCTTTCTAAAGCAGATCTCTAACTAGTGCTGCTGCACATATCCAGTGTACTGCACATACTTAGTGTACCGATGCTTCATACTGCTGACATTGACATGACAATCACAATGATTCCACAACATTCTGATGATGTGAATTGCTATTTAGAAATTAAGACACAATAAAAATCAGATCAAAAAGATAGAATTTCTAAAAATTGCCCAACAAATCTTGTCTGGATTTACTATATATGGTATATAATTTCAGAGCCTTCTAGGAGGACACTGCTTTCTAAATCTAAAGCAGGAAGTTGGTAAATGAAGTGGTCCTGTTAAGAAGGTATGACCTAGTCTTTAGAAGTTGATGTTTGTAAGAACCAAGGTATAAACCAGAGGTATATCTACAGAGGACAATTCAGGTCAGAAAAAGATCTTAAGCAGATGAGAAAATACCCATAGAATGTTACCTGGATTTTAGCGACAGCTCTTTCTTGCATATAGTTTCTGAACTTTATAATCATGATACTGGCATTCAAAAAGATGAGTCATAGAATCATAGAATGGTTTGGATAGGAAGGGACCTCAAAGATCATGTAATTCCAATCCCTCTGCCATGGACATGGACAGCTCCCACTAGACCAGGTTGCACAAGGACCCATCCAACCTGGTCTTGAACACATCCAGTGATGAAGCATCCACAGCTTCCCTGGGCAACCTTTTCCAGTGTCTCACCAACCTCAGAGTTAAGAACTTCTTCCTAATTTTTAATCTAAATCTACCCTCTTCCAGTGTGAAGCCATTACCCTTCATCATGTCACTATAAACCCTTGTAAAAAAGGACCTCAACCAACTTTCTTCAAGGCCACCTTCAGATACTGGAGGCTGCAATAGAGTCTCCACAGAGTCTTCTCTTCTCCAGGATTAACAACTGCAACTCTCTTAGTCTGTTTTCATAGGAGCTGTGCTCCCCTCTGATCATGTTTGTAACCCACCTCTGGATCTGCTCCAACAGGTCTATGTCCTTCTTGTGTTGAGGGCTTGTGTTGAGGGCTCCAGAGCTGGATGCAGTAGTCCAGGTGGAGTCTCCAGCTGGGAGAACAGAGTAGGGGTGTACTGAATTTTTACTGTCCATGTCACCAAAAAAGATGTTAAACAGCACCAGTTCCAGTACAGATCCCTAAGGAACACTACTCATCACTAATCTACACTTCCATGCTCATCTAATTCAGTGCTTTGTTTCTGACAAATCTGTTAATAACCTAACTCTGACACTAATTTCTTTTAATAGAAAACTAAAAATAAAAAAAAGATATCTTAAAACATAGTTAATATCTTCTCAAAAAATGCAGTTAATTATTCTGAATAGCTGACTATAGAAAATTAAAAGATGTGCCCATGTTTTCTCTTCCAACATCTTTGTGGTGGTTTAGGCTCACCTGGTTGCTAACCAAACACAGTGCAGCTACTTGGCCACTCTTAGGCCCCCCGTAAAATGGGGAGTCAAAAGTGTAACAAAAGACTCAGGGGTCAAGACAAGGACGGGGTGGGTTCACTTACCAATTATGGTCATAGGCAAAAAAAAACTTCTACTTGGGGAAAACAAGCTCAATTTAATTTAAACACCACCTCCAAATTACCTATCAAATCAAAGTAGGATAATGAGAAATACAATCAAGTCTTAAAAAACATATTCCCCACACCCCTCCCTTCATCCCAGACTTTACTCCCAGCTTTCTCTACATCCTTCCCACCAGTGGTGCATGAGAATGGGGAATGTGGACTGCAGTCAGCTTGTAACACATCTCTGCTGCTCCTTCCTCCTCAGGGTCGGGACTCCTCACACTCTTCCCCTGCTCTAACATGGTATCCCTCCCACATGAGACAGTTATCTGTGAACTTCTCCAACAGAAGTCTTTTCCATGGGGCTGGAGCTCTTTATGAACTGCTCCAGTGTGGCTCTCTTCCATGGTGTGTAATCCTCCCAGTTACAGACTGCCCCAGTGCAGATTTCCCTCAGAGTCACAGCCTTCTTCAGGTGTAGTCACCTTCTCCCATGTGGAGTCCTCCATGGACTGTAGGTGGATATCCGCTCCATTGTAAACCTCCATGGGCAGCAGAAGGACAGCCTGCCATCTCACAACGATTTTTGAATACAAAGCACAGCTAGGGAAACAGTTCAATAGTAGAAAACAAAGTTATTTAAACTCAAATCAAGAAACTTTTTACAGAAAATGGCAATAGAAATATGTAACAAAAAAACAAAAGAACAAAAGTTCTTACTGAGTTCATAAAGTGCTAAGCCATTTAACAATTATGTACCTCATCTTCAATGTATCCTAATATCAAATATATTGACACAAAATAGCCATTTTTGACTGAACTTAATACTGATCTGTTTGACTGAGATTTTAGTTAGATGGAACTTAATTTGATGAGTGTTGTGCTGCACTGTGAGGTAGTTATTGTTGCTGGCTAGGGCTTGGCGGCAACAAGTTATATGTAGTCAGTTATGTAAGTATGATTTGGCTTGTTAGATTGCGTATTTATTGAAGTAACCCTGTTATTCATTCCTAGTAATGAATCAGTATATGAGGTATGGCTGAACATAGCTCTGAAGCAGCAGAAACTGATGTTAATTGGTGTGCCACAGAAGTGGGATTGTTTTTCTCTTTAATTTACACCGGTAACACTAGAATTTACATAAGCAACTTTTATGCTGTGTATACAATAGCTATTTTTTATTTCCTTCTAAACCAGCTCTGTTGACTCAGAAATTTACATATAAATGCCTAAGCACTGATTTAATGGTTATAATGGCTCCACTCATTGCTACAGTTCAGGAAATTATTAGCATGGGTTTATGTTCATGTCTTTTTCAAGAAAGCTCTTAGATTTTTGTGTAAGTATAGATGTGTATATAACCCTCATTTATATCAAAGATATATAATCTATGTGTCAGAGCTTTTCTGAATGGGAAAGATTCCCTAAAATGACACCCTTAATTTCCAAGAATTCGCTACTCTAGTTATTGATGTTAGAGTAAGAAGAAAGGAGTATCTCTCTCTTTTACTTGAAGAAAAATATCTTTAGAATAAAGACTTCACATTGTATTCTATTGAGCATTTACTGAATTAAAGGCTCTTTTCAGTGCTGCTTGGTGACAGGACAAAAGAAGGGCACAAACAGAAATATAGGCTGTTTCACCTAACATTTACTGAGAGAGTGACTGAGTCGGCACAAGTTGCCCACAGAAATTGTGAAATCTCCATCCTTGGAGCTACTCAAAAGCTGTCTGGGCAATGCCCGGGGCTCTAGGTGGCCCTACTTAAGTAGAGGGTTTGGACCAAATGAGCTTCAAAGGTCCCTTCCAATCCAAACTAATTTGTGATTCTATGAAACGTTACATCTTTGGGAATAAAGCACTTCTGTTGTTGAGTTAAACTAATTTAAATGGGTTATTCTAGCTAGAGAGAGGTAAAGAAAATGTGAAAAAAAACCCTACAAATATAAAATGTATGTTAGAAAAACATGGAGTTTTACAGAACTAAGTACAGACATAGAACATAAGTTACAACTCTACAAGATATTCTTTTAGTATGTTTACCATGTGACAAATGTACAGCCACAGAGGTTATGTATAGACCATAGGAAAAGAAAATTTGCAGAATTAGAATTAATGAAACCCATCTGCAACAGAAGAAAAACAAATATTGAGACTCAGACTTCCTTAGAGGATTTTTTTTTCCAGTTGTATTCAAAGGTTTAATAAACAAAATCCAATTCCATAAGTTATGAGAATGACTGATTTTAAAAGTAGAGAAAGGTAATGACAAAAATTGACATTTTGAAATCTAAAGCCAACTATACAGATGACAAACTGTCCTTCCTCCTTCTTCCCCCTTTTCACTGATTATTTTTTTTATCTCTAAATAATTTTTCTGCTAAAGTTATTACAACGCTAATCCTAGTTAGAAGTAGAAAGCAAATGTACACTGTAAATACAATGGATGACATCATGCAGAATTCAGAAAAAAAAGAGTGAAAAAACCCCAGATACTTGAATTATTGTCAATATTAACTAATTTGGATAGCTTGGCCCTAGTTGTCTAAGCGTATGTAAATATTTATAGTTGTACCTGTGTATACAAATATCAACAATGTATTTATGTACTTCATCCCAAATTTTCTTCAGTGGAGGATATTATTCCTTTTCAATTGCATTACAGTGCTCTGAATCTCTAAGTGGCTATGATCAATCATGAAATATTAACTGAGAAGATATCTGGATAATTGTAGAATTTCTGCAGATATTAGCAATGGTGTAGCATCAACAAAGTCACAGAGAGTAATGAAAAATTTAACTTTAAAAGAAGTCATGTGTTTTAAATGGGAGGAAAAAAAAATGATAATACCTTGGCAAGATGCCTGCAGGACAGTGAAGTTAAAAAATAAGGTGTTTAATAAGCAAGATAGGAATCAATAAATCATTTTCTCAATGAAAAAATTACTAGATCTAGGCCAAAAAAAACCCAAACATATATATATACACAATATCCCAGTAATGCCTTAATATTTGAAATAAATGGTTACTTTCCAATACGATAATTCCTTGCTTACATTTTTATAGTTTCTCAGTGTTTCCCCACTTTTAATTTCTTTTTTTACTAAATATTTTCCCTTTCCCTTCTTTACTCCATGATTCATATAATTTATAAAATAGTAACTTCTTCTTGTTGTTGTTTAAAACTTTCTCAGTCATGGTATTCAAGTAGGTGAAAAGCCATCCCGATAAAATTCATTCTTTCTGTAGTGTTATGATTATCTGAAGAAATTGTCAATGTATTTAGCAATAAATAGAAGCCAAACTTATAACACCTGTTCTTGAGCTCTCTCACCCCTGTGAGAGTGATGACTTGCTTTTCCAGACAATCTAGCTGCTATCAAAGTCTTAACTTAATGAAGAGGCTACAATAAGCCTCAAATCATACAGTTTTTCCCAGGACTTTCCTGTATAAAAAGGCAGAATAGCTTTCACTGAAATAAGAAGTGAAAAAGCAAAGTGATGTTTCTCTACAAAGCTTGCCAGCATAAAAAAATATTTGTTGCTAAATGTCATGAAAACAAACTATGCAAATAAAAAAAAAACCTGGCAGACTGCAGACTACCTAAACTTCTGAAAGCATTCCATTAACAAGATGTTTGCAAGATTTCCACCAGAGACTCCCATGAACCTGTTAAAAATTAAAAAAAAAAAAAAAAAAGGAAAATTAAGGGAAATCTTAGAGGGTCTTCTAAACTTGCTAGATACTTAACACAAAAACATGAGTAAGTTCACCTGCATAATATCACAAATGAAAATATTTATAAGCCATTTTAATGTATATCTAATTGTAATTTGCTATTGAAATAGTATCTATTCACATGTCTTGATCCATCATTTCCTTCTGTCTTTATACAGATGTAAATGACCTATTAAATAATACTGACATTCTTTGTAGAACAGTGGAAGATTGGAGCCTTGCAGCATCTAACAGAAATGTAAGAAACATCTGCCTTCTATTCCTTTTTGTTAATCATACAATTTTTAGTTTCTTTCTACTAGAGTAATTCTTGCGTATCTTATCTATTAGAACCTGTCTTCCATTCCTCAGTTCTAGAGTTCCATAGTATCTTCAATTTATTTTATCATTATTCTCTTTTTGCTTCAAATCCTCCCTCTCTTTCCATCCTGCATTAGAGTATCTTCTTTTGATTAGATTTTTTCCCACACTCCTCTACTAGTTCTCTTATCAAATGCCCTTTTTTTTTCCTGTGTGCTGGAATTTTTATTTTTATTATTCTTGACAAGTTTAAATACTTGTCAGTAAATACAGGCATCTTTACATATTACTACTTGACCTATTGCTGCAGGCTTATCTCCATACTAGTGCAAATTGTGCTACTGTTGTGAATGTTTTCTTCTGTAGAGAACAAGTATAACTTTTCTACATACTACTAGCCACACATTCTCCATGCAGATAACAGAATTATTTAGAAAAGTTTCTTTTTAGGAAGGTCTCACAATAAGAAGCTAATTCTTGTACAATTCAATCTAGTGCAGGAGACAGATATTTTGACGTCCAAGTTTAGATGCTAGATTCTATCACACTGAATCAAACCTTTGAATCAATTGATGATGTGAATTTTTTTTAAGGAAGGTGTTGTACCTAAGGCCAACAGTTTACAAAAAAGGAGGAAACATTCCGTTGGAGGATGATAAATAAGTGAGGACTTTTGTCTAACATTAGATCCAGACTTTCAATCTGTTTGCTAGTATTTTCTGATCACAGCAAACAAAAACTGCATGGAACCAGAATGATATTATTGATCATTGTGTGGATCTGTTTTAAATAACTAAAGGATATTATACAATAATACAAGACTATATTTCATAAAGAGATAGACTTATTTGACTAGCAAAGAGAAGGATCTGCCTGCTATAATTCAGTCACCAAGCCAAGCAACCTTGGTGCCGACGCAATCCACAATACAGTACACAGTGAGGATTCCTGAAACGGGAGAATCTCAGGGAACCAAGAGACCTGCCAGGACCCCACAGATCAGCAACAGAAACTGATGTAACCAGGGCGGTGCCAAGAGCAACTGCCAGCAAAGTCCTCCCACATCTATAAAAGTATACCCTGGGGAGCATGAGCAAACAGGAGCAATATGACTATGGGGGGAAAATAGAGTGTGCTGCATCAGTAAGGGCATGGTAGAACACACAGAAAAAGGCTGCCAGCTTGATCAGGGAACAATGGTATCCACCTGGCAGAAAGGCATACCGTCTCTAATCTCAACACCTGATACAACTGATGCAGATTCCCAGACAGAGTTCCAGGGGGAAGATGCAGCCCCCAGGTGTCACACTGCAGACTGCCTGGCTCTCACACCAGTACAGGATGGCAGCAGTGAGCACACCTGCGGGAGGTGTGCCCAGGTAGAGGAATTAGTGGCAGAGCTTCAAGAGGAGGCAAGTACATTGAGGAGTGGCAAGGAGTGTGAGAGACTGACTACTGGAACTGGATCTTACCATACCTGGGAAAGGGCAGACAGGATGCATAACATGGAGGATTCCCTGTCCTCTCTCTGATCAGCAGAACACAGTGACTTAAGACATAGGGGGAAAAGGTGACAGGTTGCTGCCCAGTGCTGCAGGCATGTCACCTCCAATGACTGAGCTAAACATGAACCAACAGTGTGAGAGTGAAGACCAGAAAGCCTACCATATCCTGGGCTGCATCAAAAGAAATGTGGTCTGCAAGGTGAGGGAAGTGATTTTCCCCCTCTACTCTGCTTTCATGAAACCCCACCTGGAGTACTGAGTCCAGCTCTTGAGCTCCCAACACAAGAAGGACCTGTTGGAGCAGGTCCAGAGGAGGGCCACAAAAATGATCAGAGGGCTGGAGGACCTCTCCCATGAAGACATGTTGAAGCACTTGGGGTTCTTCAGCCTGGGGAAGAGAAGAGTCTGGGGAGACTCTATTGCGGACTCCAGTATCTGAAGATGGCCTTCAAGAAAGCTGGGGAGGGCCATTTTACAAGGGTTTATAGTGATAGGATGAAGATTAATGGCTTCACACTGGAAGAGGGTAGATTAGGGCAATAAATTCTCCCCACAGCCTCCTCTTCTACAAACTAAACAATCCCAATTCCCTCAGCCTCTCCTCATAGGACCTGTTTTCCAGACCCTTCACCAGCCTGGTTACCCTTCTCTGAACTCTCACCAGCAAGTCAATGTCTTTCTTGTAGTGAGGGTCCCAGAGCTGAATACAGTACTCAAGGTGTGTCCTCACCAGTACTGAGTATAGGGGCATGATCATTTCCCTTCTGCTGGCCACACTGATAAAAGCCAGGGTGCTGTTGGCCTTCTTGGTCACCTGGGCACACCACTGGAACATATTCAGGCAGGTGTCAGCCAACACCTACAGGTCCTTTTCCACCAGGCAGCTTTCCTGCCACTCTTCCCCAAGCCTGTAGCGTTGTCTGGAGTTGTTGTGGCCCAAATGCAGGACCTGGCACTTGACCTTGTTAAACCTCATACAATTAGCCACAGCCCATCTATTCAACGTGTCTGGATCCCTTCCTACCCTGAAGCAGATGAACAGTCCCACCCAATTCGGTGTTTTCTGCAAACTTGCTGAGGAAGCACTCAATCCTCTCATCCAGATCATTGATAAAGATATTGATCAAGACCGGCCCCAAAACAGAGCCCTGGGGGAATACCACTGGTGACCAACCACCAACTGGATTTAACTCTGTTCACCACATCTCTCTGGGCTCAGCTGGCCCATCCAGTTTTGAACCCAGTGAAGAGCTCACTTGTCTATGTCACGAGCCACCATCTTCTCTAGGAGAATTATGTGGGAGATGGTGTCAAAGGCCTTACTAAAGTCCAGGCAGACAACATCCCCAGCTTTTCCCCTCGTCCACTATGTGGGTCATAGAAGGAGATCAGGTGGTCAAGAAGGACCTGTTTTTCTTGAACCCATGCTGTCTGGACCTGAACCCCTGGCTATCCTGCACTTGCCATGTGAGCTTGCTCAAGATGAACCTCACTGTGATTTTTCTGAGTACCGAGGTCAGGCTGACAGGCCTGTAGTTCCCTGGATCCTCCTTCTGGCCCTTCCTGTAGATGAGTGTCACACTGACAAGCCTGCAGTCATCTGGCACCCCCCCTGTTAGCCAAGACTGTTGATAAATGATGAAGAGAAGCTTGATGAGCTCCACTGCCAGCTCCCTCAATACTCTTAGGTGGACCCCATCTGGCCCCATGGACTTGTGAATATCCAAGTGCCATAGCAGGTCATAAACTGCTTCCTCCTGTATTATGGGGGGGTTGATCTGCTCTCCATCCTGTCTTCCAGCTCAGGAAGCTGAATACCCTGGGGGTAACTGGTGTGACTAACAAAGACTGAGGCAAAGGTAGCATTAAATATCTCAACCTTTTCCTCATCCTGGTTTGTAGTGTTCCCCCCACATTCAATAAAGGATGGAGATACTCCTTGCCTCTCTTTTTACTGTAACTGTATTTTAAAAAACTTTTTTTTTTCTTCTTGTCCCTTATGACAGTGACTGAATTGAACTCCAGCTGCATAACCCAACAAGATCCCTGCCCTCATCCTGAGGTGCCTGTCCCTTTTTCCAGAGGAGGTAAAGTCTCCTTTTTTTTCCTGAGTCCCAGCAAAATCTCACTGCTCAGGCCAGTCTCTTCCCTGCCATTTTTTCTTATGACACACGGGGACAACTGCTCCTGAGCTTTTAAGATTTCCTTCTTGAATATCATCTGGCCTTTCTGGACTCCTTTGCCCTTCAGGACCATCTCCCAAGGCACTCTCTCAACCAGTGTCCTGAACAGGCCTAAATCTACTCTCCAGAAGTCCATGGTGGAAGTTTTGCTGATGCCCCTCCTTACTTCGCTAAGGATTGAGAACGTAATCATTTTGTGGTAGCTAACTGCAAGACAGACACCCATCACATCTCCCACAAGTCCTTCCTTGTTTGTGAACAGCAGATCTAGTTAGGCACCTCCCCTGGTAGGCTCACTTACCATCTCTGTCAGGAAGTTCTCTTCCATACACTCAAGGAACCTCCTAGCCTGTCTTCTCTCTGCTATATTTCCAGCAGATGTCTGGTAGGTTGAAGTCCCCCACCAGAATAAAGGGTAGCGATTGTGAGCCCTCTGCCAGCCACTTGTAGAATGCTTCATCTGTCTCCTCATCCTGGTTGGGTGGTCCATAACAGACACCCAACAGGCTATCTGCCTTATTTACCTTTACCCTCATCCTTACACATAAAGACTTGACCTAATCATCACTATCATCAAGCTCTACACAGTCAAAACATTCCCTAACATATAGAGCCACCCAACCACCTCTCCTTCCCTGCCTATCCCTTCTGAAGAGCTTATAGACACCCATTGCAGCACTCCAGTCATGAGAGTGATCCCACCATGTTTCTGTGATGGCAGCTACATCAGATTTCCTGCTGCACAATGGATTCCAGCACCTCCTGTTTGTTGCCCATGCTGTGCGAATTGGTGTAGATGCGCTTCAGGTGGGCTATTGGATTCACCCCTAACATTTCCATGCCACCCTCAGTTTCATCTCCAGTAGGCCTGGTTTTATCCCCTTCCCCCCTTCAAATCCAGTCTCAAGCCTTCTCGATGAACCCCACCAGCTCCTGGCCAAGAACCCTTTTCCACCTTGTGAAGAGTTCTTCCCCATCTGTTGCCAGCAGGCCCAGTTCCATGCAAACATCCCCAGGATCTTAATGATCTTAAAGGTCTTTTCAACCTAACTGATTCTATGATTCTTTATCTGTCTCAAATATTAATGTATATGTAATTGAAAAAGCTATACACAAGGTTATTTTAACACTAACAAGTATGCTGTTCAATGGGAGCAGACCTGTGATGAGATACCTTCATTTTAAGGACTTGACATTCATGCTATACTCGTGTTGGCAGATTTATTTCAGCCTAGCTCTAATGTTGTTTCAAACACCAATTAGCAGCTGGAAGATGTTAAATATATTAAGGGACATTAAGAGCTGGGCTGCCTCCTCCAGCAACTCTGGCCCAGGACTCTTTGTGTCTGGCCACTGCAGCCTTACCTAGTGCCCTGAGGACTGGAGTCTTTGCTCAGGCTGAGGGACACAGTAGCTGCTTTCCAGTTCGCAAGCTCAACTAGTAGTGAATCTGAATACATGTCTGTCACGATCCGGTATTTCAGATATGTGGCCATTTTTTATTATCTTGCCAGGACAAAACAAAGATTACACAATATCGGGTGCACAAATGGGCACTGGGGCTGGTGTGTGGTTTAAGGAGAGATCAGGCAGAACCCCCTTGCATTCTAACACTCCTCACTGAAGTGGAAGGCTGGGTGCAGATAGATTTTGCCTTCCTTCCCCTGGTTTAAGCCACACAGCAGCTGCACCCCTTTGTTGTCCAGCAGGAGCTGTGAAAAGGTTTAAAGGTGATCCCAAATGGTAAAATTAAGACACAAACAAGGTCGGATGTCATGTGCATAACAAACTTTTATTAGAGTAACACAACAAAGTCCCTAGAGTGGAAAGGACAGGGAAGAAAACAGACAGAAAAGAAAGGAGAAAGGAGAAATACAGAGGACAGCAAGCGATAGAATAGTTACCACCACGGTCCAGCGATGTCATCGGTGGGGAAGTGCTTCTCTGCATCCGTAGTGTCCTAGATTTTTATACCGTTCTTGCCCACTGCACCCCTGTTTTCCTCCCTGTACAAGTCAGAAACTCCTATCTTCTCCATGCTCCTCCAAGATAGGAAGGGGAAATATGGTGCCAGTGCTATGTCCTGCAGATAGTTGCAAAAGAGGAGGTTGAGTCAATTGACGCTACAGGATTAGGTTATTGCAGGGGAGGTTCAATCCTAGGAGGCAGCTTGAGACTGGCACTCTATCTTTTCCTGCTAAGTCGGTCGTTTTCAAGGCCTGGTTATCACTGGACATTCCGCTCTCAGCGTCAGCTGCAGAGCTCCCTTGTTTCCAACCTCAGCATGTTCCACACTAAACTCCCCAGTTCTCAGGATGGGGCGGGGG
>JANHFX010017058.1:0-36946 GCA_027560015.1 Chloroceryle amazona
CTCTTGGGCTCTCTTGCCCAGTGCAAGCTTGCAGCGGGAGCGAGCTCTGCTCTTCCCTGGGCTCCATTTCCCCAGGGCCTTCTTGCTTGGGCACAGCAGCCTCTGCTTGGCAGGGCTCCAGCCTTGCTGCCCCATCCTCAGCTGCCACTTTCCAGCTTTCTCTGCCACAGCAAGACAAGCACTGGGCAACGCGAGAGACTTTTCATGTGTCACTGGCTAAGGAGCACAGCGGCGGAGCAAGTTTTGGAAGGCAGGAAGGATGCTTTTTCATTGATAAAGTGTCCAGCGTTGGAAAACACCCCATGATACCACGCATATCTTCCTCCTCCTTTTGTGTGTGGTCGGTCCTCATCCTCATTCTTCATGTTCTTCCTCTTGAGGCAACTGGCCCTGCTGGGCCTCTCTTCCTGCTGCTACTTTCTGCAGCTCTGGTTTTTCAAGCTAAACTGCAGAAGGCATCAGCCTGCTCCTGGCTGCATGTGAGCTTGTGAGCACAGGCTATGAAACAGGTTCAGAAAAACAACATAAAATAGCATAAAATAAAATCCTGATTCTCCACTGGTAACCTTTGTGTCCTGTGTCCTTGAAAGTGTGTTTGCAGCTGGAACCCCCCGACCTCTCAGATGTGTCAGAGCCTCGTTACTCGACTCCTGAGGAGCGCAGGGACCAGACCAGCGCAGTTCTCCTGCCCTGTGGCTGGAGTTCTGCGTGATAAGCTCTGACCTGGGGCTGAGGGCTCCATCCAGCAGAGCAGCTCTCTGCAGGGCAGGTCCCAGGGACATCTAGGAGACAGGGGCAGGGACTGAAGGCCCCAGGCTGAGTTAAGACATGTTCCCTGGGCCCTTGACAGGAGACGGTAGGGGTCTCAGGGGAGGCCAGTCCCAGACATTGAGGCCTATGAGCCCTTTCAGGACCCTGACAGAAGCAGACTTGCACTGCTCAGATGCTCTCCTATAGACAATGATGGTTGGCCACATTGGGCCAGATGAATCTTCTCTCTGATGGCACTACTGTTGTTCTCATGCTCTTATGTTTTAGTATATTTGTCCAAGGGAAACATCTCAGGCATTTCTAAAAATTACTACAATAAAAAAAAAAAATATCCACAGGGAAATGAACAAGTATTGCTCAGATCAAAAAGATCTGCAGACATTTAGTTGAGGAGCACATCCTGCTTCAGACTGAGGGCTTGATCTTTGAGCCTTGCTAGAGTCAGAGAAATTAGGGTTTTGCCATCCTGAAGAAACCCAGCTTAACTGGATGAACACATCTGACTTTAAAAAGAAATGTACTTAACATATTTGTTTGCAAATTTGTGCAGATGGTCAAATTATCTCAAGATGAGCCACAGCTCTCACACTTATCAGAAGGTACACGCCTCATTCCCACAAGGTGACAGAGGCAATGCCTAGGATGGGACATGGTTGTGGGTATTCAGTGCCTTCTGCTAGTGCAGGGCTGAGAAGACAGCATGTACTGCTAGGGAAAGGTAGAGGCAGGAAGAAGAATACACTAGACTACTTCAGCTGGATGTGACCTACAGTGACCATCTAGTCCAACCCCTTGACCCAGGGCCAACCAAAGTTCAAACATGGTATTAAAGACATTGTCCAAATGCCTTTTACACACTGAAAGACATGGGGCATCAACCAGACACAACCCTGACAGAGACAGCTTAGAGCCATTCCCTCATGTCCTGACACAGGGTACCAGGGGAGAAGAGCTTAGTACATTCCTCTCCTCAAAGAAGCTGTAGAAAGCAGCAAGGTCAACCCTCACCCTCCTTCTCTCCAAACCAGACAAACCCAGAGTCCTCAGCTCCTCCTCAGAGGACATGCCTGACAGCTTCTTCACCAGCTTTGGTGCCCTCTTCTGTACTTAAAACATCCCTTTTCAGTTGTGGAGCTAAATCCCTCACAGTATGGGAATGCAATTAGTATGGCAATAAGTAATTATTTCAGGATGTGCCACGTCAGCATACATTTGCCTTGCATGGACATTTGCAAAGAAGAAATCACGGTCTGAAAATTCACTGGATACCAGTTAATTTTCAAGTGTAACTCAAAACTTCGGCTTTAGCTCAAAAATCCCATGTCATTTGAAATCCTGGCTACTTAAAGACTTTTTGCTAAAAGCATTCTGGACAGGGGGCCCTCCTGGAGAGGGAATCCACCTCTAGCCTTGCTCTGTCTGAGGATCCATCAGATCCATGTTTGGAGACATGCAAGGACATGTCTCATCACACTGAGCTTGCATCAGAGTGTTGAGTTTTTAACTGAATGGACATAGTCTGGAAGCTTTCTATAGTCTTTGCACCGGTTTTGCAAATGGTAACACATAACTTCCCTCAGGGCACATCCACCTGCTCCAGCATGGGGTTCTCCATAAGCTTCAAGGAGGATATCTGCTCCACTGTGGACCTCCAATTGGGCTGCAGCGGGGCAACATGCATCATCATGGTCTTCACCACAGGCTGCAGAGGAATCTGCTCCAGTGCCAGGCTAACTGGAGTTTAATAAGGCCAAGTGCCGGGTTTTACACTTTGGCCCCCAGCAATGCTACAGACTCAGGGAAGAGTGGCTGGAGAGCTGCTCATTGGAGAGGGACTTAAGGGTGTTGATTGACACACACCTGAATATGGCCCATGTGGCCAAGAAGGCAGACTGTATCCTGGCCTGTATTAGGAATAGTGTTGCCACTAACTCCAGGGAATTGATCCTGCCCCTGTACTTGGCACTGGTGAGGCCACACCTCAAGTACTGTGTTCAGTTTGGGGCACCTCACCACAAGAAGGATATTGAGGCATTAGAGCATGTCCAAAGAAGAGCAACAAAACTGTTGAAGTGCCTTGATCCCATGTCTTATGAGCAGCAGCTGAAGGAGCTGGAGTTGTTTAGCCTGGAGAAAGGGAGGCTCAGAGGAGACCTTATTCTCTCTCTGGCTACGTGAAGGGAGGTGACAGAAGTGGAATAGGCCTGTTTAACCCAACAACAGACAATAGAACAAGAGGAAATGGATTCAAGCTGCACCAGGGAAGGTTTCACTTGGATATTACAAAGAAAATCCTTGCTGAGCAGGTTATCAGGCATTGGCATGGGTTGCCCAGGGCAGTGGTGGAGTCCCCATCCCTGGAGGTGTTTTAAGAGCCAATTTGATGGGGTGCTTAGGGATATGGTCTAAGGGGTAGACTCAGTAGTGTTAGGTTGATGATTGGATTAGATGATCAGACTAAATGATCGTACAGGTCTTTTCCATTCTAGACATTTCTATGATTCTTTGATTCTTCACTGACCTTGGTGTCTGCAGGGTTCTTTCTCACACATATTATCACTTCTCTCTTCCAGCTGCTGTTGTGCAGCATTTTTTTATCCTTTTCTTAAATATGTTATTATACAGAGGCACTAGCAACATTGCTGATGTGCTCAGCTTTGGCAAGCAGCAGATCTGTCTTTCCAACTAGCTCTGTCTGACATGGAGGCAGCTTCTGGCATCTTCTCACAGAAGCCACTCCCGCAGTCTGCCTTGTTAACCAAAACCTTGCCACACAGATTGAACACACCAAGCTTCCAGTCAATGCCACACAGACATGGCAACACTACTGCCAGCTGCATGGCAGGCCTGGCCAACAGCATTTCGAGCCCTGCTGCAGCACACTGGTTAGTGAGTGGTGCTCAGCTGTGGGGCCATGGTAGCTTATGAGTTCCTGGGTGCTCAGCTGTGGGGCCATGGTAGCTTATGAGTTCCTGGGACCTGCTGCCCCACAACCCCTAAGAATAGTCTCTGCTAATCCTCACACTTGTGCTCTCTGTTTCACCAGGTCATTTTAAAGAAGCCAACAAACCGTATCTCTTTATACCAACATAGGTCCTCTCCATCTACTTGTAACTGCTTTACTCAACAGAACTTTACACCCAAATATAGCAGACGATTAGGATGATGCACATTATTTGTGTTAGAACTTTCATACCCCTTTACCTGTGCTGTGGCTGGATTAGCTTCAGTTTGTACAAATCTGTCCACCTGTGAACAGCTCTTCTAGAACCCTAAATCAATAACCCATTCCTGTATGAATGCTGAGATCAGTGCTCTTAGGTGCTCTTGGTCCAAGGGGTTTTAGCTGCTTTATTAAAACATTGACTTTAGTTATTTGGGCTGGGTTTTTTAAAATGCCCACAGACCCCAAGGACTGCATTCCAACACATTAAAATGTATTATATTATTGCAATATTTGTAGTAACACTTATTAAAACTGTGTTCAGGGAGTTAGGATCGTAAATCCTCCAGGTCTGTGTCCATATCTGAGCTGAAGTATGTTCATGTTTGATAGATGGGCTGTAAAATGAGGGCACATTCTCACGTGTGAAGTGTGAATAGTTCCTTCACTTATTTATTGCAGTTGATGTTATGCGGGGCCTGGGACAGACCCTGTGTTCCAGACAGAACTGACAGAAGAGGAAATGATGATGGAAAAAAAAGTCCATTGTCAAAGTGCATGACTAAACATCAATTAAATCTTCCAATTGCTTGGGGTTTTTTTAATCTTTGAATCAAGCAAGGAGTTATAAAAACCATTCCTGATCTCCATGCATCCAATTACTGTAGCTGCTAGACGATTCTGGCACCACAAGCTTCCCAGTGCTGGATCCCATTCTGAAAGGCTGAAAAGATGCATAAAAAAAAAAAAAAAGTACTCTGTTAAATTCAACCCGCGTTCCCAGAAAACAGAAGCAGGGAGATGTGGAAAAGACTAGCTTTGAACAAATGTGCAAAATATACTATCCTCTCTGTGCTAGAAATTTGCACTTTGAAGCTACTATTCTTGTTACAGATGGAGAACGGTACAAATGATGGCCAGAGGGACCTTTTAATCACAAACTACTGCCCCTTTTATAAGGCTGGGCTTTCACTTTCACAAGGGCCTCTTCGAGGATTGTACTTGGTTCATCTCTCTGAAGTTAAGCGAATCAGCATCTTGCATAAATGTTAAAATCCTTTACTCTCTTACAAAGTAAAGGAAGACATGCAAGGCAGTAACATGAGATGATGATACCAGGAAGGCAGCTGAGGAAGATCTCACTATCTACAAGTTGCTTGCCAATGTGTCTTTTAACCTCACCAAAACCAAGAGCATTCCATTTTGGCTGAAGTAAGCAAGCATAAAGAAGTGATTAAGATGAACAAAGACTCTATCAAATCAAATCACAGTAACAGTGGTTTACTTCTTTCAAAATAAGAAAAACACGCCACAATTTAATAAGGTTACCTGCTTTTCAGAGACAAAGGTGCAGCAAGCAGGAGCCAGCCCTTCTGGAATCACAGCTATTTTGTCAAATTTCAAGGGACAGACTTTACACGGGGCTGTCACAATGGCATGTGGCAGGAAAGGTATATGAAACATGAAGGGGACTTGATGCTCTGGGTGCAGATGACAACACAGGAAGGTAATGTGGTCAAGAGAGGATGTCTTCCAGGTCGTGCTTATGCTTTCTTAATTTCACTGGAAAATCACTAGGGCTTTTTATGTTTCTCTTATTTCCTCCTCTAAGCCCCATGCAGGAGGTCGTACATACTACATAGGGCAATGATTGGCACAATGGGTGAGGACGGCAAATCCATAAAGTGGCAATGGAAACTGAAGTGATTTTAGAGAGTCATGCTTCGGGGTCAGCAGCAAGAACTGGGAATAAAAAAAACCAGCCTGGGGTCCCTTTCAACTCCTCTATCTGCATGTCCATGCAGCCTTGCCCTCAGAAGGTGGTGTGACTGGGCAAGCTATGTCTCTGTTAAACTGGTAAATCTGCCTCATGTTCTGCTGAACACATTTCCAAACATAACAGGAACATAAACGTATAAAGTTATATGCCAGAGAACAAATGTGCCCTGAAAAGCTGTTTGACACTCTGGTGAAGGACTCCAACTCAACCCTATTGAGGCAGCAGTCTGTAGCTATCAATTTTGAATGACTATGCTTCTGAATCCTGAAGAGAAATGGTTTTCCACAGAGGAAATGCCAGTATGAATAGGGAGGAGGCTAACACTCGGGAAAGCAGTGCTTGGCAGAGATAGTTCAGCACGTGTTACTGCTTTCAGCATTCCCAAGCCAGTGGGACAAACTTCAGAGTCACCCAAGAAGAAGATGGGACAAAGTGCTTTCCGAAGCCATGAATGTTCCAGAGGCCTGTAGCATTTCGATATACTATAACGGTTGTGTTGTAGTTAAAAGTTTGGCTGTGGCAGCACTCCTACAACAGATTTCTTTCTCATTTAGCACGGTACTGTTAGGCAAGGATTTCCGTACACCCACAGCTTCAGATGGGCCCTGAAGATGGTGTCTGGGGTGTCAAGGAGCTCTGAGACTCCCGGTCTCAGAGTGCACAGAAAAAGCCCAGAGAAACTCTTTTACTCTAGCCAGTTATGCCATACAGAGTCGGGCTAGAAACAGTGACTCTTTGCAGTCCCAAGAGGTCTATAGGGGCACTACAGACCCTTGATCTCCCACTAGATCTCCCACGCGATCAGCTTTTAACTTTCTCGTTGTAGCCACTCAGTGAAACTATGCTAGCCTGCTACAAGTTTGTAACTGCAAAAAGTCACCTGAAAATGGAAAGACAACTTCCTGCTTTTTGCTAATGCAAACAACTTGCTACTACAGTGTGTAAGAGGTGCAATTCTGGCCCAGCTTGGGCGACCACTGTCACAACAGAGTCTGGGCTGAAGGTGCACAATTTCCTCCCCTTTCTTGAAGCTGTAGAGCAGCAAGGGCTGACCTTTATAAAACTGTGTCTCAATGGTGTCTAGTAACAGCAAGGAAAGAAAAACAAGCCAGAATTTATTTGAATCCTGTGGATGGAAATCAGCCAGGTATGCACGCAGGGCTTGGGTTTGCAGAGGGGGAAGGAAGGATGTATACACAGGTGAAGATAAAAATCCTGGAATTTAAGTGATTACACAGAATGTGAAGTCAGCGTTAATTTAACTTTTGATTCACATCCCACGTTTCAGTGTTGTGGCAGTACTCTTGGAGCAGAGATAAGAGTAGTGAAAGGAAAGACAGGCACAGGTGGTTTGGGTTAGGGTCAGATTAAACTTTCTTCCTCCAAAATAGCTTCTCACACATTACATTTAGACTTGAAATTCCTTATTTTCCTCATGCTTTCATTTGATCTATTTACGTAGACCTGGCTATTTCCTCTTATTGGTAATTTCCTGAAGCAAGACATAGTAAACCCATGGCTACTTTCAGTAATCTCAAATTTCATCTATTTCAACAACTGTAAAATGTTCCTTATCTTCCAGAACCATCGTACTTTCCTGCCTTTGTCACCTCACCATCTACCCAAAGTTTAGCAGCCCCCCTTAAATATGTGAAAGGCTCCCAGCTCTTTGCTTTTTCACCTGCATAGAGCCTGTAATGTGTGTTCACTGCATTTTCTATCTTCCTGTTACTCCTTCCACGATACCAAAATCTGATTTCTTTGTGTCCAGGCCTTCAGCAAGTTCTTTCCTGACAGCCACAACTTCCTCCTCTCTTGCCCAGGTGATGTTCACTTAAAACAGAATTGGAAACATTACCTTCTTTTCCTGTTACCCTAATTACAATCACCCTCTTCAGGTGTCTTCACTGTCTGCCCTTTTTTCACAGCATCAGGTTCAACCTTTCCCTCTTGATCTTCAAAGTGATTCACAGCTCTTCCAGCTACCTATGCTAAGTTGCTATCTTCTTGTAGTGCCTTCCACCGTCAGTCATAAACTGTTGCATTTTCACATATAGAAAGCATATGTGTGTGTCTCTCTTCAATGCTAGATATACACAGCTTACGCTGCTAGTCCTGGTCACATATATTTCTAAACACACATTCCCACAGCATTAAACTGAAAGGATGAAAATATGCCTCAAGGTTCCTTCTTATTTATTATATTTAAATGATTTTTGCAATTCCTACATTAACAGAGATCATGCTTTCTTCTAAAATATGCCAAAGAGAAGCTTACCCTCTTTCTGACATGAGAAAATCTCCTGGGGAAGGTGCATGGCACAAAGTCTTACCATGTTACAGTCTGATGTAGCTCCTAGGGCCAGCCCATACACACAAGTGACTACTTGTGTACCCAGCTGTTGTTCGACTGGGCGATCTGGTAAACCTGACAACTGCGTGGCTTGCCAGGGGAGGTGTGTGGTTCTTTAAAGAGCATCTTCCACATACTGGTTCTGGTCCATTTTTGTAACAGCAGCTAGTTAGTGTTCAATGAATTTCAGTGTACCAGGATTTGCTTCCTCCTGCTGCTCTTCTGTTACCAAGCCTCAGGATAACTCCTGAAATAAATGGCTTTTAGGATTTCCTGCTGTATATGAGCCTCATGTTACCTTCCTTAAGGTCAGATTCATCTTTCCACTGCATGAGGATGTGTCAATTAATTGACATTTCTCCACTGCTTGCCTCTCCCCATCAACTGCCTTTCTCCTCCCTCCTTCACCCACTTCTTTTTCTTAATCAATCCCTCATGTACTTCGGTCTTTTCAGAGTGAGCCTTCCTTCCTGCCATCAAGTCAGAGAACAGACGCAGGCTTCATCACACTAGGGAAAAAGGTATTATTATATAATACTACTTAGCCTTTTTAGAGCGTTTAATGTTAAAACTGCCCAAGCATGAACTGGTTCATATGACACGGAGCAGGAAATGATTTATAAATGCAGAAACAGAGGCAAAAAGGTAACAGGAGTTGTGCAAGGTCTCACAGAGAGATCATGGCAGGGTCAGAAGTCTCCTGTGTTCCAACTCCAGACTTTTAACTCTTTGCTCATTTCCCAGAACGTGCTGTGTTTTGTTTTATGTGTTTCACTTCATGTGTTTCATTTTACACCCCAAATTACTAACCGACCTACATTTGAACCCACTGCATCTTCAGTCAGGATGCAAAGACTATTGAAAGCTATGCAAGCGTGCACTGTACACCTCATGGGTAAAGGAGAAGTTGGCTTCCTGTTTCCAGAGCAGATCTTGCAATAACCGTAAAGCCCAAGCTGTCATTGGCACTGTCACAGTGTTTGTTCCACCAGAGCTGAAGTGCACATCTGCACTGTGCAAAGAAGTGCTACCCTCAAGACCTTCAAGCCACCTCCAGATGAGCTGGTCCACCAACACAGCACGACACACAGCCACACCAACAGGGTCCCTACCTCAGGGAAAGACACTTGAGCATGGTGCCAGGGTATCACTACGTGGCTTGGAACCCCAAAGTTGGTACTTCTATCCTTAGTTCTGGCAAATCCATACAGGCAGGAATACCTGCAGGATTCAAACTGTCTTTTGGATCCTGGAGCATAATGCTGTGTCAATTTACCCTCCAAGTCCAGAGTCTGGCCTTTACGGACAGAGCAATATTGCTACATCTTATGAAACCTCAACTTCTCTCCCCCCACCCCCATTTTCTTTTTAATACTTCCTACTAATTTATACATATAAGCCTATGTTAAAAATAAACATACTTCAAAAATGTAATACCCTAGACTTACAAGCAGATAGAGGTGGAATCTTCTAAAGCCTACACACACAGAGGTATATAAGCATATATTAAAAACCCATATAGCCTATGTCAAAAACAGCTGTCTACCCACTGCCTCTAACCGGACCTGAATCACAGTGTAAACACAGACATGCATATACGCCCTCCACATGCAGTATATCTAATTAAATATTTTGCTAGCCAACATGTTTTGCTAGGTTGGTAGAAGGACTTTTCTATAAAGGTCTGCTGGATTTAGATGTATACTACATTACTTTGTTTTGTTAGATTTTTCCAAAGGGGCTCTGAAAACTTCTCAAAGTAACTCTGGAGAAAGAGGCTGAAAATATAATTCAGTAGACTGAAGGAATAAATACTGGAAGTCACATAATGCATTTACACTTAAGCAGAAAAAAAAAAACCAAAAAATACTGACATCAGCAGGAGCATGTTCCCTCACACACTGGCCCAAGCTTTTTGGGTTATTGTTGGTTTCAGCAGACATTCAAAGGAATCCACAGTACCTCTCATTTATAATTGCAAATAGAAACAATTGTAGTAATAATGGACTACTGCTACCAGGCAGACATCAGGCCAGTTTTGCTCTTACCTCACAGGGCTCTCAATCTCCTTTTTTCCTCTGCTTGCAGATCAAAGGAAAGAGGGAACCCTGCCCAATGTCAGCATGGAGGTGCTATCTTCCACTGACTTCTATTGCTCGTGGTTTGCACACCAATAAGGAAGAGCAGAAAGCTAACCCCAGTGAAAACTAGAAAGTCAGTAAAATAAGAGCAAGATAAGCACAGTGACTTGACACATATCCTGAGGCAGTGAATTTGAATCCATTCCTTGATCTGAAGTGCCAGACAACTTTCAGGTTTTTGATATGCGTATGCTGCAGTAGCTTTTATTGAAACAAAGAAAAGGAGAACAAAGGAAAAGAAGGAGGAAAAGAGAGAGGATCTCAGCCCAGTTATGGCATATGCAGTTGGAAAATTTAACTTGGGTCCACAAAGCTTAATGATAAAAATGCAATGATAACCCTGCCTCGGACTGTTTGCAGCACATATTTTGTCTGTGGACGACCATGTCTCTCCATCATAATGTTTTAGGAAATATCTTGCAAGTATTAGAAGAGAACATGTCTCAAAAGAGGGGTTACCTGGGACAGAAGAGACCACTAATGAACTTAGGAAAAGTATTTTAAACCTGACTGTTCTGGCATATGCAAATCTCCCTGCCCACCACTACTGAAAATCCCCAGCTCTGGCTCCTTTGGACCTCCCTACCCCTTCCAAGCTCAAGTGTTCCAAGCACTGAACCCATTGGTAAGGAAAGTGGAGACAGATCTGCCAAAGCCATCGAAAGTGGTGTGAATTTGGCTTGTTAGCATTACAGCATCTCTGACCAAGTGTTGATTGATGTCTTCTACCATCATTACCCGAGAGTAACAAACAATGGCGTCCTAATCCCCTTAACATGCTCATTCCTGTTTGAGGAGATACTTCCATGCCTCCTCCCAGACTTGTGTTTTGCACACTGAACCTTGTCTGTTTTTAATCACTTTTCTAGTTCTTACCTTCAAACCTGTCATTATAGTTGTTCATGCTCTCCTGTTGGGTTTTTTTCTGCTATATGCCCTTTTAAAAGAATTGTGCTACTCCAAAATGAGTAACTCTTTTTTGCAGCCAAGGACTATGGAAGATTGCACTACCAGTGATATCCCTATTTATACAACCTAATGTATGGCATTATAGTTCTTTAGGGAATTCTAATTAGTATAATCAAGTCTTCTGTGGATGACTCAAATCTACCACATTAGTTTGTGTAAAGATACTCACTGTTTTTTTTCCATTCCAGAAGCATAATCTATTCATTTTCTACAGATGAAATGTCTGGGTTTGTTTTTTTGGTGGTTTTTGTTTTGTTTTTTGGTTGGTTGGTTGGTTTTTTTTTCTATAGTTATAAACCACTTAACATCTTTTACTGAATCTCATTTTATTAGTTCTAGCATATCTCCCCTTTAGCTTAAAAAAAATAAAATTATACAATCCTTTAATTTCATTTGACAAAACCAAGGTGGATTGACTTGTTTAAAAAGAAAAACAATGGTGAGATTTTTTTTGTAGTTACTCAAGGAAAATCTTCACCCCATTCTTTCACTTGTTGAACAGGTATAAATGCTTTTCTAATTTAGAAACATGTATGTGATGGGCAGGGAATGGGTGGAGCACAACATTTGGTCTCCTAAAATCACAAGCAACCATGTAACTGCCCACAAGGATGCAGAAGCTCCTTTATCTTCCTTGTAACGCACACAGGTACCCCCAACACCTACAGTGCAAAACCACTCGTGTGCTGGCTCCCTGGAGTAGCAGATCTGTGCAGTAGAAGTGCCCAGACAAACACAGGAAACAAACAGTGTCCCATACAAATAAGGAAGGCCAAAATAGCCAGCAGCTCCTCTCCGAGTGACTTGGCCATACAGCTGTGATACTGACCATCTCCACTCAGTGAGGTGAATTGTGCAATGAAGAAACCAAGAGGTTTCCCAGTATCAGCAGGAGTGACCTGCCCTTTCCTACCACAATCCTTGGCCATTCCTCAGAGAACTGGGCGGAGGCTTCACAAGTTACGCTTTAAGGAGAGAAAGGTTTCTTTTTGGCTCTTGGTAAGACCACCCAAGGCAACTCTCACAATATCAGCCGACTTGGCAATTTAACAAGCAGTAAGCACCCAAGTTTCATTTCAGCATCCTTTGACGAATAGCAACACATTAAAACAAACAAACAAACAAACAAACGAAAACAAAAAAATACCCAGGAACACTCCATCGCTGATAAATAATTCCTATCACAAGCTTACCAAGACTGGTGGAAAGACAACTTTTCTTCTTGCGCCAACACCCACATCAAGAAGCTGTTTGAGGACTTCACTCTCCAGTGCTTAAAAATCTCCACAGTTCTACCCTTAAACAGGAACTGCTGATACCCATTTGAACCTGTACCACCTCAATAATTTTTTTTTATTATAGCTTGTTTTGCTTCAACCTCTAGCTATTTGTACCATTTTCTGAGAAAGTCCATCACACCTCACCAAGGAAGCTGTGCTTCAATTAATACCAAGTTCAGTGTCTGCCTTATGAACACTACCAGCAAATTGGAGTACTATTTTTAGCTGCTGAAGGCTGAGGATATGGGTTTTGACCTCTTCTCTCTATTTCACAGAGACTTTCATGGCTACAGAATCCTCATTGTCTGCCTGGTTATAGTCTGTCCTTTGCTGCCAGAAGCACACAGCAACACCAGCAGGTAACACCAGCCCTTCACATAAATGCAAGTCCTTTGTAGTTGTACAGCAACAGTCACAAATCATTCTTCTTGTTGAGGACTGCTGATTTCACAGCTCACAAAGCGAGTATGCACAGAGAACACCCCAAAAAAAACAATCTGGGAAGTGTTTCAGGGGGATTAGGTGATGAACCCTCTGATGTCCCAGATGCTGCTCATCGCCAGAGATCAGGTGGATGAAAAACATTTTCACAATGTTGTACACTACCAATAATCAAGCCTCATTTTGGTGGGGCTATAGCCCCTATGCTATACAGTACACACTTATCACTGCCTGAGAGCAGTTAGATACAAAAACTAGACAGGTAAGAAGTTATTTTATTTTTGCCTGGCTTGTTGCCCTTATTGTTGTCCCCATCTGTGAAGCATGCAATGGTAGCCACATACAAAACCAAGCTCTACTACCAGGTTGACCAGAGACACATTAATAAATTGATGAAAAGCAGCACATTCAGTTGAGGTTATTTTGTGGGAATTATTTTTTTTTTCCCCCCAGTACTCCCAGTGTCTAAAGCCAGCTGTCATTCGGGAAATTAAATTCAATACCTATGATGTGATTTTTGAAAGTGCACCTTTTCGGCAAAAGGCAGCTGAAGTATAGCCATATTCTGAAGAACTCAGAGTATTTAATTGTCTGTCAAGGACATAAGCCTAACTTCACACACCTGTTATGAAAGCCTTGGGCTTCAATTAAAGGCAGGCAAAGGATGCATAATTAATATTATAAGAAATCAGGAAATGAATATGTTAAAGTTCCTACTTTATTTTTAACTTTGTCGCAACATGCAGGTCTTTTGTTGGCTTTCTCCATAGATGTGAATTTCCTGGTTTTCCTGGTTAAATGTATATACCAGAAATTACTCGTTAAATGTCAGGAAATGCAATTGGACTGAGTAAACTGCGTTGCTGGAAAAATCTGGATTAAGTAAATTATTTGGTGTCACCTATTCAATAAGATATTACCTTCCTTCTCTATTTATTAATTGTTCATGAACAGACTAGTATTTGTCCTAGGGATTTCCCCCCTTGTTCAAAACCAGCAAGTAAATGACATAAGTGATCATATTTACTGAGAAGGTGACATAACTCAGAAGAGATTCTTGACTCCAGTTTCAGATACCCATTACTCTGTACCCAGTCCCTGTGCCAAGGTCCAACACAGGTCTCTTGCATCACTTAATTTCTGCTTACACCTTCAAATTACAAGAGTTAAATGTGAAATAAGTGATTTTACCTCTGTGAGGCTGGAGACAGAATTCACAAGCTCCTGAACGTGTTCATTTTAGAGCCAGTGTAAACCTCAGCAGTGGCTACCAGGCATGAATGTTCAAATGACTATAATATTCACCTGTATTTTTTGCAACCAGACAAAAAAGCCCAGTAATTTCCTCCAAGTACATTTTTCTAGGTAGCAGATTTAAAAACAAAACCCAAGATCCACTATTTAATTCACAACCTTGTGTTGCTAGTAAGAACCTCCTGGTTTTATTCCCTTATCTTTGAATTATTTGGGCCATCTTATCTTTAAGTTAAGCAGGGCTGTTTGCATATCCCAGAGCTAGTGCATTAAATCTCCCAACACCCTTCTGGAAGTTGAGCAGTTTGCACATTGCTATTTATCTGAGGTACTGGAGGGGTTTCATTATGCAAGGTCACACAGTAAAACTAACTGAAGGTGAGGTGCACAGAATGTTACTTAAAAAAATAGAAAGATTTTTTATTTTTTTTTAATAAAGAACAACTGTGCAACCAGTGAGCAATACACTGAGGCAGAATATGCTTTGTGTGAGATATATTACTAAACATCCCCCAAATACAATCTCCGCATATGGGAATATATGTGAAGATGGAAAAAACAAAAAAACAAAACAAAACAAAAACACAACAAAACAACAACAACAAAAAAAAAAGAAAAAACAAACCCCACCAGCTTGCAGAAACATGTATGTCGTCAGAGATACTCTGCTATACGAACTGTTTATTGGAACTGTGTCCCATGTCAATACTGAGGAAAATAAAGAATGGAAAATAACTTTGGAATTGAATAGAGACCCTGTCACAGTTAAATTTGATACTTGGAGCCCGAGCCAACATACTGCCAGGACAAAAAAGTATACAAGAAAATCAGGAATAAATCCAAGATGGAAAGAGTAAAAGTTGAATTAGCATCATACGGTGGAGAGAAATCTCAATAATTAGGCAAATGCATAATAACCCTATGATGTCAATTACTTTTATGACAGTGGGACTGGAAACATAGGCACTTTTAGGGCTGAACATTTGCAAAGAATTAAGACTGGTTAGAGCATACAATGGGTGCTGTGTATGTTCTAAAAAGACAATAAGAAACCAGAAGAATTCCAAGATATTTTTGATACAGCAGGATACAATAATAAGAATTTATTTTAATATTTTTTCTCAACATGAGGTAACTCTTTCGTCCCCAGTCACTGTTGCATGCAAAGGGTTTCCATTCAGCCTCTGCAGGTATTAACAGAGACAAAAAGTGAAGAGAGAAGTCTGCTTCATGAAAACAGCCAAAAGAAAGCAAACACTAATGTTATTTTGAGTCCTACATTGTCCTGATTTTTCTTCCAAACTAACTTTATTCCACTTTCTGGATGTGCCTTTGAGCTACCCAGAGCACAGACCCTGCCTTTGCACAGGTTGTAAAATGCTCATAACAGGTCTCACTGGTGAAAAGTTACTCCTTCCTTTTGATCCGAGCAGATGTCTGTGCTTATTTCTGCCGTTGGAGGCCCTAACTGAAGACAGGTCTCCAGCAGCAGTGAAACACAATGCACTGATCAGTGATATCCCTCATGAATCAGGTCAGTACCCATGCCCCCAGGATCTGTTGGACCAGGGCTATGCTGGGCCATGTTTCTAATACATCCCAAGGCTTCCTGCAGTGCCTGGACTGGGAGAGGTTCTTCTCTTGCAAGCAAAGCAAACTGTTTGCTATACAGAGGGCTCTGGAAAAACACTTTGGAAAAAAAAAATATTAAAGAAAATTTCATTTCACAGAAGGTTGGACAGGCAAAGAGAAGTGACAGGACCAAGACCATTCATCAACCCTGTGACAGAGCTGGCACCCGAGCACAGCCATCCTGGATTCCGGCGTGGCACTGAGTTCACTAAGCAGCACTAGCAACAGGGTGCAATTTCTAAGGAAAGTGACTGTTTCTGTAACAAAGCCCTGTGAGTTCACACAAACACGTACCTATCTGGCAGATGCTGTAGCCGCCACCACACTCTGAGAGCAGACAAGTCTTGTTGCTCTATCTCCCTGTTTCTCATGCTATTGATTAAACTCATGGAACTACTTTCTTATTACTAATAAAATAGGCTAGCCACCAACATTTAGAATAGATTTTTAATTAGAATAAATATTTTAGACACATGTCATTACTATAGCAGACTTCACTGGAAGGATCCTGGAGTGCTTTTGAAATTATTTACAAGAGCTGCTCCAAGGCCTGTGAAACTCACAAGTATCTTTATATTGACTTCCTGAAGGTCTGGCCTAAATCATATTTATTTACCCTCATGTTTTAGGTATAGCAGTTTCCAAATTTTACAGATATAAAACCAGTGGCATATATGGGTTCAGGTCGGATCCATGAATTGAACTAAGTACCCATGCAGAGTTTATGTACCCTGAGACAATAGGTTGAGTCTCCAAGATGCTGTTCAGACTACAGACATTCCAAGTCTGTAGATAACAATATTTCTTCCAGCAGTTTTCTTAGGTACCTGTCACCTTTGCACACATTTTTGCCTAGCTCCAGAGCGATAGGCCTCCCAGCCCCATCAGCACCCTCCTCCTAGGCATTGGTCTGATAATTTCCTGTGTAAAACTTCATCCCACAAGTACAATCAGAGCAAACCTGTAGCATTTCTAACAGTTAAAGCACAGTCAAAGGCAGCACCTGCCTTTTATATACAAGCCTATCAGTCAGAACAGGAAAATAGGATTAGAGCACAGGACCAAACCCAATGCTTTCTTCACCAATTTTACTACAATAGGTGAGTTGCCCATCTCCCCAGAGGCATGTCCTACCCACTAAGCTATAAAGTCACACTCACCTTTCTTCCTCATTTTGCCCTTCTCCCTCTACTGCCCTGTGGATCTGAACTCTGTCCTGCCCAGATGGATGTCTGCCAGAAGGGCTGAAGAGTGCATTGCCCAGAAGAGCTGGCAGTCAGGTAACTGGGCCATTTTCCTGGCAAGTGGGAGATGTTCAGGGTGGACAGCTTTTGGTAAGAGACCCAACCACTGTGGTCTGTATGAAAGGGCTGACAGTGTGGGACCAGATGAAGCCCCTGCTCAATTTTAAAACAAACACTAAAAAAAAATACTAAAAAAAAACAAAACCAACAACAAATGTTATTTTGCCTCTGTTTTGGGCAGGAGCAATACAGCTGGTTAAATACAGAAAAGGCTGCAGAGCTGTATATCCCAGTCTGACACAGGTCCTTCCATGTCAGCCTGTGCTTGATGCACCAACACGGAGAAAGTTAAGGCACCTCACTTCCCTTTGGCATCTGTTGCCCAGAGTGCTGGTGTCAGAACTCAATCCCAGAGCTCCAGACTCTCTCCCAGACTCCACAAAGTTCAGAAACAAGGTGTCAAGCAAATAAATACTGGGGTGTAAATCTTTAAAAACAACACCAGCTTTCTGACAAAATCACTCATCCCCAATATGCTAGTTTCGAGCCCTACATCCTAATCAGTAGACAATCAGTCCCCTAAAAAAAGGTTATGTGTGTTCAATACCAACTTGTTACCAATTAATAGCATTACAAAGGCAATACAGCACTTATTTATAAGGGTTTTATTAACACCTAAACTCCTGCCTGATGCAATACACTGGAAACATCTGCTGGCAAGATGAAAATTTTGCCTCCAAAGTGACAACCAACTCAAGGAAACCACTTATGAGAAATTAAAATCTTGTCCAAAAAGGTGATCCAACTTGTTTGCTATTTGACACACAGTTCATCTTTAGGAAAGTGTTCACATGTCTTAGATTTTGACAGCTGAAATTCTTAAACCAGTAGGAAATTAGGCTCACTCGAGCACAGAATAATTTCATCAGTAGCCAGAACAGATAACCCAGCCACCCCGTATTTAATTTTATTTAGTGCATTTGGTACAAAGGAGACACAACCTTTAAAATGCTAAAATTAAAAACACAACAAAAAGCCACAAAACAAAACAACCCACCAAACTTATTCTGATGAATTGGCAGCCTGCAATGCATTTCTAGTCAGGGTCTCTGTTAATATAGCCGTGATATCTTTTTGAGAGGTAAGACCAAATTCCTTAAGCAGAAAGGCCTGATTTAAGTGATTTTATTTAATTTTAATGCTGTTTTTGCAAGGACATATATCCCCAGGTTTACTTTTCCTACCCACAAATATTACTAGTTCCACATCTCTGAAATGAACCTTCCTCCAAGGTTCAGGTCAGGGTTATCACGATGCTCACTATTTAGGAAGTTACTTGTAGACTTCATACAACTGCAGGGTCACTTTGTTATCTCCACAAAATCTGTATTTCAGGGCCACCTAAACTGGGGGATTGTAACATGTCCCGATATACATCCAGAATAAATCTATCAACTTCAGTGAAGACACATTTCTGTAAAAGCCAAGTATGTAACAGAAGAGTTATACATAAAAAGCTTTTCTGCAGACAGACAAATATGCCTGAAAAAATAACTTCTGGAGATTACACTTGGAGTGCTACCCATATTCATATAGTCATAGAATAAGTATGAATGTAACCACTGCATACATGATGCAACACAGAGCTTACAGTGACCAACAGTGAATCCCAGCTGATTCATGTGGTCTCTTTTCCATCTATTCATAGACAAAACCAGAGGAAATCTCTCCATTACAAGTTCTGTTACAGATAATTATTATTCTGGTCAATTAAACAAAGTCATCGCACAGTTTCTGAAAACAGCAAATAAAGACAGCACAGGCAAAGAAGTGAGCAGGGAAAGCCACAGGAGGGAATGACTATCTTATACCACTTGACTCATCAAGTTTAAATTCAGAATATAGGGCTGAATGCTGTTGTCAACTCCTAGATGATGTCATTCTAGAGCCATTGACTAGAACCATAGAAAAGAATTACTACAGACTTTGTGGAACTTTTTTCCACAGTCTCTGGAAAGGAATTTTTTTTCTGTCATGCTTTTCCTGCCCCTCTTCTGCTCCCAGGACAGGTGACTGCATCAAAAAAGAAAAGGAAAGAAAAATGTTAAAATTATTTATTGGAAAAAAATAAAATAAAATTGGGAGAGAAATTATAGAAACAGTTGTGGGGAGCATTGTGGTTTGCCTTTTTTTTTTTTTTTTTTGAAAGGCTACTCCTGACAAAAAAAGAGATTTAAATCATTTCCAGTTAGTTTTTCTTAGGTTGGGGCCTCAATCCCTGAATAAATGTCAGTCCACTAAAAGGGTCTGTTCCCGCATCCAGGCAATTTAGGGTTGCCTGGTATTAGCCTGGGGAAATCTAGGAGTCAGGATTCTTGAGTTTTATCCCCTGACTATCCATTTAACTGTGTTGAACATATGTCAATCTTTCTGTACCATCATCTATTCCCAATAAGGCAGTGGAAGCTTAATTACGCACTAGAAAGTTATTTTAGTATCCCAAGTGGATGCTGTCATGAAGGAAAACATAACTTTCCATTGAGAGAATGCAAGAGAAGTTGTGCCAGCTTGTTTCGCTGCTCTCCAAGAGGCAGCTGTAGTCCCGCTAACTGGCTGTCAGAGTGGAGGGCTTTGATTTTGGAAAGGGCACCAGCAGGACAGCTGCAGTCTGCACGGAAATCCAAAGGATGGTAACTTGGACCTAGTTGGTGGTCATGTTTTCTTTGATTCTGGGAGATTTCATCTGCTGCCATCTCACACAGTCCCATGCAAAGACAAAGGCTTTTCATCATCTGAACGTTGGTCCCTCCAGGAAGAAATTAAATTACCTGACACAAAAAGGGACAGCTTGGAACTGAGGCTGTTTCTGTACTTTTCAGGACTGTTGAATATGTGAAGTGCGTGAACAGCAGCTAACTTGGTGGCTGGGTTCCCTGCATCTCCACCTGGCCCCATGCAGACTGGTTCTTGTATAGCACTCTTCCACTAGTGTTCAGCTGGCACTGGAGCCAGGATCACCACCCACTGAGTACCACAGCTGGGATTCCCTTGCCCCAGAACTCTCCACAGGGATAATGAGGGAAATCTCCTCTAGGCACTCTAAATTTTGCTCACTGGGAAGCCAGAGGCACACGTTGTGCTCCCAACTTCCACCTTACACTGAAGGAGAGAAAGGTGAAGGCCCCCATCTACTTCTCTCTCTTTGGGACTGGGAAAGAACAAGGAAAGCAGTCTGATGTCTTTTCCCTCCTGTTCTCCAAGCACAAGGAAAGAAGGTCTGATGTCCCCTGAGGGGTCTCCAGCACTTTCCCTCCAGAAAAGGGAGCAAAAGGAAGCAGACTGGTGTGAAAGAGCAGCTCCGGGTAATAGAGAGAAGGTAACAAAAGTAAGCCCTGTTCCTGTGGGGCTCCCCAGGCTCTCAGTGTAGGATGTCAGAGAGATCTCAATGTCTAACCTATTTTTCCAATGAAAAAAAAAAAACAAAAAACAAAATACTGGCACAAATGACAGTATCCAGTTCTCACCAGTTTTGAATCAAAATAAACCAAACTCCAGAGTTACTTTTCAGCTGACTCTCTATCTTCTGTTCTCCCAGTGCCAACTCTCATACAGACTTAATTTCCATTCTCTGCTGCAGAATGAACCATTCAAGATAATTAGCTATTCTTTTTCCTTTCCTCCCCAAAACATGGAAACTCACGTAACAGGGAAGGGCAGGGGAACTCTGTGGGTTTTGTTGGTGGTCACGTAGTTAATTTTGCTTATTGAGTCACAGCTCTGTTTTCTTCCTGATTATGTTAGGCAACAACCCCCCCCATAACTCCCAAGCTCAGCGTCCTGGACTTTACCATTTGCCACCAAAATACGGTGGCTCCAAGTTCCTTCCAGAACCAGTAAATTTACTCCTCTGTTCCTAAAACAAAAGCCTGATAAAACAGAACTATGATTTAAAAGGTTAGGTAACTTTTTCATACTTTCCCTTCCCCAGCAGTACTTTATATATCTGCAACATCAAACCAACCCCTGGATAAAACAATGAAGGCAACTGGAGACAAAACAGTGAATAGCTTAACAGACTAAGGGACGGCTGAATGAAATCATTCCCGAACAGGAAAAATAGATGGATGTTGTTCAATAGTCTTGGGCTACCCAATACTAATCATTCCCAAAGATTGTTCCTATTCACTCAAAAGCTTTTCCACCCTACAGCTAAGAAATACAGTTACCTGACAAAGAGAGATCAGGAACAGTTCTCATGCAGTACCAAATAAAGAATAAAAAGTATTTGTGGTCTCATGCATCTCCTTCCAAGCCATTCACCTCTCCCCTACCCTGTCTTCTGAGCTGCAAATCTCAGTTTCTTCCCAGTTCAGTTTCTCGAGTCCTCTTACTTGAATTGAGCTCTTGACATTTTTCCATATTAGCAATATCTGCATGATTAACTTGGATGTGTCCTAATTTATCTAAAACAATTAAGGAGAGCTTGAGGATGTTCACTGTGAACTGAGGAGACTGAAATGCTAAGGAAGTTATCTTTTTAAAGTTTTAGTCACTCATTTATATGAAACAAAGTCTAGAAAATATGTTCTCTTCCTCTCTGCCCTTCAGTTTTTATTACCTTTATTCTTGTGGTAGCATTTCACTGTTTCCTTAAGAGTTTTGTTGTTCGAATAACACACACAGTTTCAGCATAAAGAACAGAGAACAAACCTGCAAACTCACAGTTCTAAAAGTCACTCTTCTTTCCTTTAGAAGGACTAACCCCACTCTTTCTTCTAAGTCACTTCAAATCTCTCCTCCTTATTTTCAAATTTCTTTTGTTTTGCCTCCCATCCATGTTTCTGTTCTCCACTGTTTCTCAGTGGAGTAGAGAAGAAAAAATATTACAATGCTATCATTAATTTACACTGATTGAGTAATCCATAGATCTATAAAATGAGGAAACTGCCATTTCAGCCCAGGTTCCTAGTCACTCAGAGTAGTTGGTCAACGCAAATAATCTGCTTTGCCCTATCTGCCTCCTCTGGTCACTGGGAAAGCTGAGTGTTACCCCCAGTGGAGCCTGCTCTTGGTCAAAAGCCAAATGACTGAATTGGTCGTTTCCTGTTTCTAACTTTACACTGCAGGCACCTTCGAATTTTACAAAGCACTTGAACCATGTCAAATGCAAAAATACAGCATCAGATTTGGAGGACAAAGGAATAACTGTAAGAATGGGTAGGTGTAGTAGCCTTCCGTGACTTCTGGTGCACACTCACTGTGTATCAGAGACACTATGAGGTGATACATAGCAGATCTCTCCTGCTTTCAGCAGAATAAAATGATTTTGTCTGTCCAGTGGTACTCTGCTTTTTTAATGTGATTGATATTTAAAATGCTATTGCACTGGGAAGAGAAGATACGGCATAACACACAACACAAAATACTTCACAAGAAAGAGGCCAACATGATCATGTGGGGAGTTATCCCCTCCAAGCTGTTAGCAAAGGTAGACTTGTATATGGCTTTCTGTGGCTAAGCAGAGTACTGACATGTTGCTTTTTTTTCCCCCACTAAAACCACTTAGTCCTGTAGAAGAACTCCATTTTCCACCACACACCATGCTCTTAACTGTTTGAACTGGTACCACTAGAAGGAGACATTTAAAAGGGGAGAGAGAATGCTGCAGTCAGTGGACTTTGTGCCACCTCATACAGAGCGGTTCTCTTTACTTTCATCTACTGCCCACAGGGAAACGTGAAGGAAATATTTTGAATACTTTGAATCTTCAAGTTCACCTGAGTCTCCTTCAAGAATGTATATGTAAGAGTTAGGTAGGGTTTTTTTTTCTCAAAATGAGATTGGAAACTCCCACACAATTTCTGAATAGGGGCTTATGGAAAATCCCTAGATCCCACCCAGCTTGACAAAATGGCAAGAGCTGGCATGTCTCGCAGACCACGCAGATAAGGGGGGCATGGTGGATGCCCTATTAATTGTTTTTAAAAGTCCACTAGACCAGGAACTCATAAAGGGATCCTTTTTTTACACACTGTGCATACATCTCACTCTAGAAGGCATGCAACTCCAGACCAAGCTTTGTTGTAACTACTGCACACTCCAGTTAGCTATTTCAGCACGGGAGCTTGCACACAAAAGACTGAAATTCTATCAAATCTGTTCTGTTAGACCTCTTCTGGTTTGCTACATCAGGTTGCCAAGTATGCAGGCTCAGAACTTCAGCTAGAGGGAAGAGAAGGGACACCATATGTCATCACTTGAAATATCATGCTATTCTTACCATTCAGTCTCTTGGGAGCTAGTACTTTTAAAGCAGCGTTTTCAAAAAGAATTGCAAGCACATTTGTGGATAGAAGCCCAGTGACAGCTGATCAAACTGGTTAATTAGGCAACTACATCAGTGCAGTTGTGGATGCAGTAACTGCACCCCATGCTCAGTCCCACTTGAAACAGGGCTAAATATGGGAAGAAGGGATCAGAAAGCCCATTGAAGCATTACCGCTTTTGCAAAAAAGAAAATGTGAATTCTGCCAAAATATTCTTTCCGTGAGAAAGTTTTGATTTTCTCAGAAGTTTTTGATTTCCCATCTCAAAAAGTAATTTTTTTAGCTCCAGGATGTGCTAACACAAGTAACGAAAAGCAGTCGTAACAAAAATCATAGTGTCTCTTTTCAGCCTCATTTTCCAGTCATCTTCTCAATCCTCTTGTCTCATGGGAGCAGTAATTCAAATGCTCTGAGCCCCCCTTCTCCTTCCTCTCTGGCTTTTGGGCTTGACACATTTTCCACAGTGCACCACAGTATTCTTTTTATTTGGACTCCCGCAGCTCATGATGGAAAGAGTAATCTAAATAGGGAGTGCCAGCCCTGGAGGAGAGCAGATCACGAGAACCACAGCTTCCATGAGTCACCACGGTAGATGCATGGGACACAGAAAATCAGGCCAGCAACATTCAACATTTCCCACTTAAAAATTGCTTTTCTTCCCTGATCAGGAAGAGAACTCCAGAATATTTTTTGTGATACAAATTCACATTCTCAACTGTCTCTAATCACATTAAAAAATAGGCTTATTGCATGGCCTGCTTCCTGGCCTCTTTGAAGCCTCTGATTCCTCAGCCTGACTCCATCAGCCCTGTACCATATGTATCTGTGACAAAATTACTGCTTGCTTTGTTTTATGATATACTAGCAGTGTAGCATCTGGCAATGTGGTTTGAGTTTTTTGTTTTGTTTTGACTGGAAAGAAACCGCCCAGATACTCCAGTCAAATCCAAAAAGGCATTAAATCAGCACTTTTTAAATTCTGTGCTACACAGAGGACGAGGGAGGATTTCCTGACTCGTCAAGTGAGGACACAGGGATCTGTACGCCAGCACACAGGTGGTTGTCACACAGTGACACCCCACAGTAAGAGGGAATGGGCACCCCTCCATCATCTCACAGCCATACCATGCACGTCAGCCTGCTGGCGAGCAGAATGCCACCCAAGATGAGACCAATCCACCTTTGGGGGCAGTTTGGCAGGAGACAGGGCTCCAGGCTTTTTTGTGCATTTAAAAGAACCTTGCTGACTTTCCATGCGTGCAGGATATGTCCCCTCCTCCTTTTTATCATTCCTTGTTGCGAATGCCCTGTCAGTGAAATGCGCATTTCAACAGTGAGTCTCTCATAGCTCTCCTTATCTTTAATTTCCTTCCACTATAGTCTATTTTATGGTGCCTTTCCTTTGATGACATTTTTTTTTTCCTCCTTCCCATTTCAGCTGCAATAGCCAGATCAGGATCAAAACTTCTCACAAGTTTAAGGGAGAGTCTGGAGGCAGAAAATGTCATGCAGGTCAAAGCAGAGATGCAAGTCAGGGCAATAAATGTGTTTGCCTTTCACATCTAGTTTAGCCAGATCCCTTTTCAGCCTTGTGCTTCATGACAAAAATCCCTTTCTTCTCTTAGCTTTCCATTTTAATTCTGCCCTACTAGCAAAAGGCTTAATCCAAAACCCAATCGATCACAGTCTTCCATTCAGATTAGGCATAAACAGCCAGAGCAGTAGCACTCATCCATTTCATCACCAATTTTCTTAGAAAAAGCCTATTGGGGAGCCCTGAAAAGCCTCATCCCTGGCTAAAAGTGTCTTCTTGAAGGGCAGGAGCTGTCTCACATTCCTGTTGAGCGCTGCCCTCTTCCCTGGGTGGCCACCAGTTGTTGAGGAGCCATGCAGTGAATTGGCTATTTCTAGATGATTCCTCTCATGCCCTCCAGCAGAGGTGCAGTAGAGAGGAGGATGAAGGGGGCAGGAGGAAGAGGAAGGGCAGGACTGCTCAGACCAGAGGGAGCCTGGACTGTGTTTATAGGGATGGTGGTATTACAGCGTGGCAGCAGGGAAACAGAGAAGCAAAACGTTTGAGGAGGGGAAAAAGGCTGAAAAATCAGATCAACTTTCTCCCTCAGTTTGACAGCCGCATGAAACATCCCTTGCCAATGTCTCCAGAACACATTTTTTCCATTCACAGGAAAATTTTTAAAAAAATATATATAAAAAAAAAGGTTTTCAGGCCAATTGGACCAAAGTCAGATTTCTAAAAAATAAAATAATCTTCACAAGTGGAAAATCCTGCTTTTCAGCCAGCTTTGAAAACCCCTAATCAAACAGTGTGAACAGCCCATCAACTGTACATTATTTACTCTAGCAGTATACACACTTTTCCTGTTGGAAACACTTAGAAACAGCAAGTACATTCACAGAAACTGGGATTGGTTCATGAATGGTTGAGTAAAAAGGCGAATGAGAGAGGAATATCTGGGGTGGATTATTCAAGGAATATTCATCTGCAAAAAGCCTGATGATCTTCTCTGTTTCTGTAACTGGAAAAAAAAAAAAAAAAAAATCTTATGAATGTCCTCACACTTGCATGTATCATATGAGGTTCGCCATGCAAAGCTTCACGTTTTACTGTTCATGGGAGGTTATCCTGAGTAGGGAACGTGTCTCCTATTTCAGGCCGTAGAAAGGGTTGTCTTGTAATAGCATAGTGTCTATCTCATAGGTTTCGTTGCACTAGGGAACCAAGGAATTTGACCTTTGAGCAAAATAACATGAAGCAAAAAATGCATTCCAATCACAGTTGGGTTGAGCTAAGAGTACGGGTGGTGCTTTGAATGTTGTCCACGTGGCTTCACTGTGACCTCACAACAATCAGTCCTGCCCCTTTGAAGAAAATGTAGTCAGCAATTTAAATTTAGTGAGGGAAAGGGGAAAAATCATTAAGGGTAGTCCCATCCCTAAATATTCAAAGGTCATGAATCAGGTATCAGTTATTAGAGAAACTATCTGAAGATCACAAGATTAAAAAAAAAAAGTTAGATTCACTTGTATTTTTTCTGGGTTTTGGGTCTATTTTTAGGATGCTCCTGGGACCTATTTTCAAACTTCTTCACATTCTAACAAGTAGAAACTTATTTGTATAAAAATGAAAACTGAGATTCAAACCTAATTAAATGTCTCTGGGAATGGGAAGTCATAGGGAAAAAAAATCAAGTATCACGAGACTTGCGATAAAAACCACAGGATTTGGCAACACTGAATTAATCATGCGTTAGGAACTGATAGCACTTGTTCTAGCTAACAGCAAAAAAACAAACAGGCATAAACCTTATTAAAAAATATTTTTCAGGCAAGACTGACAAACTTCAGTTGGCTGTGAGTAATAGTAGTTGTTATTTCAGAATATTCATGCAGCCAGCACGTATTTCTGGAAATCCTTGAGAATCCTGCATTTTCCATAATGCCAGAGTGATTAATTTGTATTGAAAGTTTGTTACTTGCCAATTATCCATCTTCTGTTTAAAAATCTGAGTCACGTGATTGCCACTCAGAAGTAATACCATGCTGTATGTTTAGACATCCAAGACACGTAATGAACATTCAAAGGAAAAAGTCTGCAGTCAAACCACAGACCGAAAGTTATGCACCAAAACAATTTAGCTAAGAAGTGACAATAATTAATGCCTTCTCAAAAAGCCAGACCAATTGTGAGAGAGTATGTATCACAGAATGGTAATTACATTCATAACAAACCTTACTTAAAATTACTATTTGGATGACCGCAAGCTATTAGTTCTAACTACAAACAAAGAGGGATGCTCTTCTAGACAGGATACAAAAAGATCCCTAGTTTCCATTACGCATTTAAGCCCGTCAGTTTAGCTCTGCTTATACAAATGAATGAGGCAATTTACTTCTTAACCAGATTCTTCTGGTCACTCTTTGCAAACTTCCCCATAGAGCTAGATTTGCAGTTCAGCATAAATCCAAAGTAAACAGCACACTGCGTGATTTATACCCAGGTTATCGTTCAGCCAAAGTCTGGCGTTTCATTGATATGCCCGTTATTTAGATGTATTCAGAAGCCTTCCAATGCATATGGGTTTCTCCCTTGCAGTGACTGTTCTCAAAAGAGATGCAAGAGTCAGATCTTTTCTATTCCCCAAGGTTAAAGGAAAAAGTGAGATGTCCTTTGCTTTTTCAACTCCTTACCCATATAGAATAATTCATTTGCTGATGCTCATAAGGTGACTTCCACCAGCAAATGTAAAGATGTCAGGAGAAGAATTTTTAAGCACATATGTAATTGTTTATGATTGGTATCTGCTTTTATTTAGCATACTTGCTAGAGCTCTCTTTCTGCTGCTAGTCTATAAGAATCTTTCTTGACAACGAAATCTGCTCTTTAGGGAACTATATTTCATGTTCTTTTACTCTTTGCAAGCTCTGCCATAATAGAATCAATGTATCAAATCAGTCCCACAAAGCAGACCAACAGTCTAATGGCAAAGGTAGGAGACGGAGATGTTTTCTAACAGAAAATTTGGGAGGAAGAGATTAACGTATGTTTGCCCATTTCCTTGGCTTCTCCTTCGCTTCACACATGGTCTGTGAGAAGCAATGCACAGAGAAACTGTCTTGTTGGAGCCATGATAGTATTTTTTTGTATTTTACCTCAGAAAGTCTTGATGAGAAAACCCTTTGAGATTTTTTGAAGCCACACTTTTGCAGCTAAGGTCCCTTGATTAATTAACTATTTAAACATTTGTTGCAGCTCTGCATTCCTTTGCAACACAGAGCATGCACAACAGCACCACAGGGTGCCAGCAGAGCACCCCACTGCTCCTCCAGTTCTCTCCCCTGTTGAATCATGACTTGCAAGCCTTGGCACAAGCATACCCAGTCAGGCACTTGCACAGCCTAGTCGTGTGCTTGGAGAAGAGGTGCATAGGAAAAACTTGTCACCCCACCACAAGTTTGCCAAGGACCTCCATCTGCTGCAGGAATGGGCACAAGTTAAGACAGGGCATGGCAGGAGCTGCAGAGCCAGAGTCCTTTGTGCTTTACCACGTAAGCTCAGAGGCTCAGCAAAGCTGGCCGACTGCTGAGGTCCCTGGTGGCTTTTGTTTGTAGTTCCTCCCCACATTGAGAATGCAGATGATGAAGAAACCATCAAAGTGCCTGAGGGTCACCCTGTCACCTGGTACTGCCTGGCTGCAGGTGAGCATTGTGCAAGGAGCAGAGGTGGCGTGAGCAGGTGGGAGCTGGGGCTCAGGTACCAGAGTGTCCTTTTGGGGCACGGATCAAATGGACAGCACCAGCTGATGACATGAAAATAGCTGAAATTGGCTGAAGCACGTTGTTGGGATAGTTCCTGGCTCTGCAGTTGGGCTGTCCGGGAAGTGCTGGGCCCACGCGGGGAGCTTGTTCCACAACGTAATCTCCAATCTTTCCCAAACAGAGCTAGAATTCCTCTAATCTCTTTTCTCCCTTAGTGATGGGAATAATTAATCACCTCCTACTCAGGACAGTTTTCTTTCTTCTTGCTGGCTCATCCAGCAGCCTCTAAAAACCCGATCCAGATCATGATAACTCTGGATTTGGGCTTTGTTCCTGCTTCCCAGAAAAGCTGTGGTGCAGTGACCCTGGTCAGGCTGTGCTCACGCACAGAAAAACTTTGCACAGTCAAACCCTGCTTTCCACCCCACACAGGCAACCCCCAACCTACGATCACCTGGATGAAAGATGGTCACCCTCTTCCCAGTGGGGACACCTTCTCCATCTCTTCTGAGGGCTCCATGCTCCACATCCCCCAGGCATCCCTGTCTCTTGCTGGCCGCTACTCTTGCATGGCCTCCAACTCTGTGGCGAATCAAACCAAGCATTACCTGCTACATGTTTTGGGTATGAGATGCCTTTGAATGCAGCCAGAGTCTCAGGTGTTGAGTAGGAGACATGGACTTAGAGGACCTTTTAATTGCCTGTCCCTGGTGGGGGGTGAGGATGCATTAGTCCTCCAGCCAGCAGCATGGCATGATGTCTTGGACCTGCTAAAAAGGCCTTGTAAGACATCCTGAAGGAACATAAACAGCCCATCTAGTGCAGGATCCATTTCTGATGGGGGCTGGTGGGAAGGGGGAGTGTGTCTTCTGTGTCCTCTGTGGTTTTTGGAGGCAGCACCACAAGGCAGAGTCCAAAGCTGGGCTTGTGCTGTATGTGCTCTGCATTTCCCACGCTGTGGTCAGGTCCAACTCCCTGAACTTGGAACATGCTCTGTGGTGGGGGAATGAAGCTTTGGCAAGTGTGTGCTAATGCTGCTCTGCTATGCAAACGTGTCTCCGCAGACAGTCCTACCTTTGCTGGAGATGCCCATGATGTCACTGCAGAAGAAGTCACAGTGATCATCAACAACCCCATCTCCTTGGTCTGCGAGGCTCTGGCCTACTCATCTCCCAACATCACCTGGCTCAAGGATGAGGTTCCCCTCAAAGCATCTGGGAATGTCCTTCTGCTCCCTGGTACTGTGCTGGTGGCCACTAGCTCTGCATGACTGGTGGCCCCTTGCTGCATGCTTGAAGGAGTGGGAGTGGGGTGTTTTCTGGGCCTGACTGGTTCAGGGCAGTGGGATGGTGAGAAGTTCAGGACATCAGGTGAATGCTGCCCTTCCATGTGCTGCATCATCTGATAACAGCTGGAGCCTCCTTGACAGCATCAGAGATAGTGCTGGTTTTTATAAGCCTGGAACCTGGGCTCTAGAAGGGCATCAGACTCCCTCAAGTCAAGCTTGCAGATGATCAGCATGTCCCTTAGGATGCCTTCTGGTGCTGCATGGGGACAGACAGCTGTGGTTGTAAACGGCCACCCTCTCAGGAGAACCCCTTTGCCCAGGTGGCCACGGGCTGCAGATCCTGAATGCTCAAGAGGAGGATGCGGGCATGTACAGCTGCATCGTGGCCAACGAAGCTGGGGAGGCTGTGAAGAACTACGCTGTGAAGGTCCTGGGTGTGTGAACTCTCCGTGTCCTTCCCAATTCCTGCAGTGGCCCTGCTGCCTTAACTGGGCCAGTGTCCCTTCCTTTTCTTCCCATGTCTTCATCTCAGGGAGCTGCACCTCGTGCACAACCATCAGCATGTGGCCCCAGAAAGCCTCTGGTCTGCCCTGGGGAGGAGCAAGGGGTCCACCTGGGGGTGCCAGCAGCACCCTGAGATGCTGCCTGTTGCTAATCAGGGCAGAGCAAGGGCACTGGGTGCTCTTCTCTCATCCCAGGTGTGTTGCTTCTCCCCACTAGTTCCTCCTTGGATTGCCAGAGATGACCCCTTGGGGGAATTTGCTGTGAAAGAGGTGAAAACCAGGGTCAACAGCACGGTGACGCTGGAGTGTGAGACCTGGGCTGTGCCCGAGCCGACCATAAGGTGGTACAAAGACAAACAGGTGAGACCCTAACTGTGACCAGGGAGGAGCTGCTTGTTTTGTGGACCCTCTCAGGTGGTTGGAGGGGAAGATACCCTTTACATGGCTGGCTGGGCTCTGTCTCACTCCTGGGTGTGTAATCCTCCTCCCGTCCTTCTGCTTCTTCCATGCCCTGGGGCTGGGGTCCCTGTGCAGCTCCTGGAAAGCTCCAGACACGTCCAGATCCTCAGCGACGGGCAGGTCCTTCAAATCAAACCAGCAAGTGTCTCCGATTCAGGGCACTACACTTGTGTAGCCACCAATGCTGTGGGAGAAGATGAGAGGGATTTCATTGTGCATGTTCAAGGTGAGCCCTGGGTGGCCATTAAGTGCCCAGAACAGCAGCTGGGTCCTTGGTGGTGTCTCCTGTGGAAGCAGAGCATCAGGGTGAACAGGAAGAGAGTTTGTATCTGCTGGAAAACAAGCATCTCCTTGGCCCCAGTCAGGCCTGGGCAGATGCTATGGTTGCACCTGGGGGTGCAAGTCCCCTTTCCCTACAGCTGACCACAGCCTGTCCCTGCAGTGCCACCCCTCTTCCAGGAGCAGGTAAGCTCCAATGAAGCTCTTGAGATTTTCTACCGGGAAGAAGACCAGGATGGGGAGGTGACGGAGCACAGGCAGGCTGTCCTCAGTCAGCCCACCGCACTCTACTGCGACACCAACACCATCCCACCACCCCAGATCACTTGGTACAAGGATGGGGAGCCCCTCTCCCCCAGCCCAGAGGTGCTGATGCTTCTAGGTAAAGGACAAGGACCCTCACTGTGACGTTTGGGGGGGAAATTTCTGCCACAGCTTTGTGGCTTGAGAGCATCCATAGCATGGAGGGGGTTGGATCCCACCAGCATGTGCAGCACCCGTGGGACCTGCAGGAGCAGGACCATGGCACTGGGACTGCATGGGGTTCAGGCACAGCAAGGTGTGGGAGGGAGAGGCTGGAGGGAACCCTCTGAGCCCTGTCCTGCAGGTGGCCGGGTGCTGCAGCTGCCCGTGGTGCGGGCGGAGGACAGGGGCAGGTACACCTGCGAGGTTGCCAGCGCAGCGGGACGGGACCGTCTGCACTACGAGCTGGAGGTGCTGAGTGAGTACGGGCCAGGGCAGGGAGTGGCCAGAGGTGTGTGGCAGCCACGTAACCACCTGCTCTCAGCTACCCCAGCTATCCATGGTGGCACGGAGGACCTGCCTGAGGAGGTGACAGCTGCCATCAATGGCACCGTCCGCTTCAAGTGCCAAGCTGCAGGGCACCCGGTGCCTGCGGTGTCCTGGCTCTGGAATGATGTCCCTGTCACGGCTGGCCCACGGCACCAGATCCTGGAGGGTGGCACAGTCCTGCAGGTCAGTGTCCCCCTGGGCAGGGTTGCTGGGCTTGGTGGGGGGAGGTGGGACACGGGAGACATGGAATGGAGAGGATGGGGCACTCTTCCCTTCCCAAGGAGGAGACTGCCCTGGTCTTACCCAGTGCTGAGATCCCCATGGGAGCCCTGGAAGCTCCCCAGCTTGGGACAGTCCTCAGGAGGGCTCAGCTCCCTCTTTGCAGGTGACCATGGTGGAGGTGGGTGACACCGGCAGCTACACATGTGTGGCTGAGAACCTGGCTGGGTCAGATGAGAAGCACTTTGCCCTCACCGTGCAGGGTAAGGCATCCCCAGCGACCCTTCCCCAGGCTGCTGATTTATCACCCTCCTCCTCCACCAGCTGGAGTCTCCCCTGGCTCCTGAATCTTTTGGCTGCCTCCATCCCCTTGTGCTTGTCACCCTTGCCCCCTGGGAGGAGGTCAAGGTGCTGGCACACTCTGAGCAGGCAAGATGCTCAGTGCATGGTTCCTCCTGGGGAGCCCTGGGGAGACCTTGGCCTCCATGGTGATGATTCCCCTTTGTCATGGTCTTCTGGGGTGTGCTGGAGCAGAAGCTCCCTGGATTGTGGGCCCAAACCCTGAAAGCATTGATGGCATCGTAAATGGCAGCATCTCACTGGCATGTGACGTCCAATCCCACCCCGCTGCGGAGATCACCTGGTACAGGGATGGCCGTGTCCTGCAGCTCAGCGAGGAGGTGACCATCACCCCAGGTACGCTGAGATGAGCAAGGGTGACAACCTGTCCTCCAGGGCTTGGCACACCTGCCGGCTCTCAATGGTGGTCTCTACCTCCTCTTATGTGCCTTTCTGGAGGCCATGTGTGGGTCTCGAGCTCAGACTTCCAGCCCATGCTAACCACTTGCTGCTGAGTGATCCCCTCTTGAGAGATCCAAGGGTTGCATCCTGCAAACTCTGTGCTCTGCAGGAGCTCAGCAGCCTTTTTCTGCTGTGCACAGTGAGGCTTCAGACCTCAAAGAGAGTCTCTGATGGCCAGATGCCTCTGGCATGGAGCTTGGCGGGCTGCCGGGGGATGGATCAACTTGCCAGTGAGGTGTCCCAGACCTGATCCTGCTCCAGCCTGCCTTGACTCTCTGCTCTTTGCTTTTTCCAGGCTCAAGGGTGCTGCAGCTCCTTCACCTGCAGCTTTCCAGCTCAGGCACTTACACGTGTGTGGCCCTGAACGTGGCTGGACAGGATGAGAAACGCTTCATCCTCACTGTCCATGGTAAGCAGTGAGGGCTCAGCCGGGCTCTGCCTGCCGAGGAGCTGATGGCAAACACCAGTCTGTGTGTCCCTGCTCCCGTACCCCCTCCCTGCTTCTCCTCCTCAGAGCCCCCAGACATCCAGGACCCACAGCAGGAGATACTCGATGCTGACATGGGGAGCCCCCTTGTCCTGACCTGCCGAGTCCCTGGTGTCCCCACGCCTGCCATCACCTGGCTGAAGGACGGGAGCCCGCTGGGTATGTGTGCAGGGGGACCCTGTGCCCCGCTGCCACCCTGAGCCTCACCACTGCCCTGCATGAAGGCATGCTGCCTCAGTTTCCCCATTTCTAATCCTGCTGCAAGTGACCTACAGGGCCTCGGAGGAGAGGGAACAGAGCACAAAGGGGCTGGCATTTTTCTGCACGTTTTTGATAGGTCTTGGATTCATTCCTGAGGCCTGAAGCAATGGGATGTGGGCACAAGATATGATGGAATAATGTGGGTACCGGCCGTTGGGGTTTATGCTGGGACTGGGGTTTGCCCCCAAGTCAGTGACTCTTTTCTCCTGCAAAGCTCTAGCAACACAGTGTAAACATCCTGCTCTGCAGAGCCCAACCTTTGCTTTAGCATGGTCCCCAAACCTGGGTCCTGGGGGTGGGAAGGGGGGGAGCACGACAACGTGCATGGGGAGGACTCAGCAGAGGAGAGCTGCTGCAGCCCTCTTCACCCCATCTCCTTGCAGAGAGCAGCTCTGAGTGGAGCCTGGTGTCCGGGGGGGGGCAGCTCCAGCTCAGCCCCCTGCAGCCCTTCCACCAGGGCCGATACACTTGCCTGGCACGGGGCCCAGGCACTGAGATGCGCAAGGACTTCATGGTGCTGGTGCGAGGTAGGACTTCCCCGGGGTGTTGAGAGTCCCTGTGGGCTATCCCTCTGAGAGGACCCTTCCTCCCCCTCCTCTCTCTTAGCCTTCCTCTCTTCTTGGTGCAGTGGCACCACGGATTGCCAGCGCTGGGGTCCCCAGTGAGCACAGTGTGCTGGAGGGCAGCGGGGTGAGGTTGGAGTGCCAGGCAGAGGGGCAGCCCACCCCCCAGATCTCCTGGCTGAAGGACGGGCAGCCCCTGCAGCTGCAGCCCCCTTCGCACGCCCGGTGAGTCTGGAGTGGAGGGGACCAACCCATGGGCTAGCAGTAGCACAGCCCCATCTATGCCTCAGTTTCCCCGTATGCAAAAAAGCAGTGGAAGGCAGGCTGAGCTCTGCTGATTCCCCCCACTCTCCCTGCTTGGACTTGGGGGGAAACCACCTCCCTCTTGACAGCTCCCTGACAGGAGGCTGGAGCCAGGTGGGTTGGGCTCTGCTCCTAAGGAACAGGGAAAGAGGAGACACAGGTTGTGCCAGGGGAGGTTTAGGTTGGATACTAGGAAAAAGTCTTCCCCAAATGAGTTGTGCAGGCCTGGCCCAGGCTGCCCAGGGCAGCGGTAGAGTCCCCATCCCTGGAGGGGTTTTAAAGCCATGGAGCTGTGGTGCTGAGGGACAGGGTTTTGTGGTGACCTGGCAGTGCTGGGGGAACAGTTGAACTCAGTCTTAAAGGTCTCTTCCAACCTAAACGATTCTATAATTCTATGCCGGTCCTGGATGTTCACTGAGTAACACCACCCTGGGTTAAGCCCAGGGGTCCTGGATGATGCTGCAGCCTGGCAAGGTCACTGTCACCCTGGCAGGGTCACAGCTGCTGCCCTGGCCTTGCAGCATGTCCCAAACCCTGCAGCCTGGGTTGTAACTGGGCGCAGAGCATCTCTGCACCATGGGCACATTGGGGATGGACGCGGAGGTCACTGCCCTGTTCTCCCTGCACAGGATGTCCCCAGATGGCAACTCCCTGCTCCTCGAGAAGCTCCAAGCTGCAGACTCAGGGGCATACACCTGCCTGGCCCGAAACAGCGCGGGCGAAGACGCCCGACTGCACACGCTGAGCGTGCTGGGTGAGCAGGAACAGAGCCCATGGGGCAGCACCAGGGCCACCTGCCCTCAACAGCCTCATCAGCCCCTCTGTCTCCTCACCCAGTGCCCCCCACCATCGAGAGAGGTGCCGATGACTCGGAGGTGGTCCGTGGTATCCTGTCCATGATGGTGGTGCTGGAGTGCCGGGCGCGGGGGTCCCCTCCGCTGCACATGAGCTGGCTGAAGGACGGGCTGCCCCTGCGCCTGTCCCCCCGCGTCACCCTGCTCTCCGCTGGGCACGTCCTTCGGTAAGAAGCAACCCTGGTGTGATGCTCAGCCGCAGGCTTTGGGGCTGGTACCCAGGTTTGTGTGCCAGCAAGGCCACTGCTGCACCCTGAGACCTTGGTAGGGACCTGGAGCTGATGTCTCCTCCCTATCCCCATGCTCTGCTCTGTGGGGTAGGATCTCCCAGGCACAGGTCTCTGACGCCGGGCTCTACACCTGCATCGCCTCCAGCCAGGCAGGGGTGGCCGATCGCAGTTTCGTCCTGGAGATACAGGGTATGGGGTAGCTGGTGGGTTGGGAGAGCAGGGAGAGGGGCACCTGGGCATTCATTTTGCTGGCAGAGCATGGGTTGTGCTTTGCAGTTTTGTTTCTAAGCAGGTCCCTTGTTTCTGAGCCGTCTCTTGGATGCTGGGGTGGGCTTGGAGAGGATGGAATGAGGCAGGAGCATCCTGAGAGCAGTCCCAGAGCACCTTGCAGGGAGGTTGAGCCACATCTGGGTGCTCTCAAGATGCCATGGAACTGCCAAACCTCTCCTCAGTGCCTGGGGACCTAATGTTGCTCCCACTGTTCTCCTAAAATGAACCTCTCCCTCCCTAGTGCCCCCCATCCTGGACAGCCCTGAGAGCAGTGAGGAGCAGATGGTGGCCAAGGGCTCCAATGTCACCTTCACCTGTGAAGCCACTGGGTCTCCAGCACTGGCCGTGACATGGCTGAAGGATGGCGAGCCCCTGGCACAGAGCAATGGGGTGCCCAGCAGCCTGCGGTTGAACCTGGTGGCCGTGGGGCCGGCTGACACGGGGATGTACTCTTGCCTGGTGTCCAATGAGGTGGGGGAGGCCAGCAAAGCCTTCCACCTCCTGGTGACCGGTGCGTGTGTGTCCCTGGGCATTTGGGAAGGGCAGCTAAGCCAGTTTTTGGAGAACAACAAGGGGGTGAGCCCACCCGCCTCACTGTGTGCCTTGTAGAGCCGCCCCGTGTCGAGGCTGCGTCTCATCCCACCGAGGTGTCCATTGCTGTGGGCACCCTGCTAGAGCTGACGTGTGTGGTGACGGGCATCCCCATGCCCACTGTCACCTGGGAGAAGGATGGACGGCTGCTGGCAGGGCCCTGGCTCCTGTCGGGGAATGAGAGCACCCTCCACATTGAGACGACTAAGGTAGGGGCTCCTCTTTCTTCTCCCTATCAGTGTGTTCTTTTTATGGCTCGATTTTATTTTTTTTTTTCCCTCTCCTGGCTTTGTGTAGGTGGCTGATGCTGGCCTGTACACCTGCCTGGCCAGTAGCCCTGCTGGGGAGGACAGCAGGAGCTTCCACGTCAGCGTCCAAGGTATCATGGCACCAGCAGTGCCGTGGAGAGGGTGCT